>JARVGP010001002.1:0-24632 GCA_029876185.1 Mansonella ozzardi
CAATGTATAGTGTATACGAATCATTTAATAGTTCCATAAATTCCAGTGATAATCTTTTCTAAAGTAAGTTCGTAGTATTATGCGAACTCAACGCATTTGCTGTATGTACTTGTAATCATTGTTGAGATGATCTGTCCTCAAACTTTTCTTCACCTGAAGCTACTTCGGTTTTTCATTTTAGAAAGGATCGGAAGATTTATAAGTGATAAATTCTATTAATTTGAAAACAAACTTTTGACGTATTAGTTTTGACGTAATAGTTCATGTTGCTATCCACTACCAATATTGCTGTCCTCATGGGTCATGTTTAAGTTCACGCGGACAACCGGGGAAACTAACAGAATGGAAAAAAAAAACAATGCAAAACAAGGTTAATTTCAGTTGACAGATTGATTGGACATGAAAAATGAAGTCTGATGAACGAAATTTCAGTTTCAATTAAGAAATGAAAAAAAGAAAAAGATGAAAGAAAAATTGAAGAAAGATAAACAGAAAAGAAGAAAAAAAAAGGATTAAGAACATTTATAAAGAATATATATAACCAATATCTTTGTCACTTCATTGTTGTTAAAAAATTTAGTTTTTTTAGATTAGACCCATAGCAGCAGGTGTCTAATAGTTAATGTATAGTAATGGATGTATCGATCAAAAAGTATCCTAATTGCAATTAGTTTAAGTAATATTCGATTTCATGCAGTATTATCCAAGGCTATTTGTGATCGAAATGCTAATGTATAATTTTTTTTTCAAATTTTGAAATTGGGAAATAAACTTTCTGCTTTACTGATTGTAAACTTTGCTATGTTTCAGCATTTCAGATAAGAAATATTCAATTTAATAACCAAAGAGCTTCGCATTTTATCGTCTTTCGCTCCAATTAGTTACTAATGAATTTTTCGAAGTCTTATTAATCGAATTGTATGAAAGTAGTTGTAAAGAGATTAGAACAGTACAGAAGTGTTTCTATCGAAATTTAAATAGAGTTCATTGCTGAATGCATATGTGACGTTAAAAATGAAGAAGACAACGACCATTCTCTGACATGTTCAAATGAAATTTCAACACTGATTTTGGCAACAGCGGTGATAACAATAGTTGTAACCAATTGCAATCATATGATGAAATTTTTGCTAATCTTTTTTCTGTTAGGAAACAACTAATCGGCTTAACTAACATCTTTTGGAGAAACGATGATGAACTGTTCGTAATTTATTGGATCTCTCGCTTTTTTCATTTCCTTAGCAAGCATTTGATTAAATAATTATTACTGGCTGATTTTTTCAATCAAGTTTTAGGTCAACATGCATAAACGTATATTTTGCTATATTTCAAAAAACATTTGACTTCTAAAAAATGAATCTTTAGTGCGCCCGAATTAAAATTCAAAAGAGACGAATGAAAAAAATGTTTGTAAATAAACTTGCTGTGAGATGCTTTGATGTCTCTGATGTTCTGAATCAAGCGCACCAATATTTTTGTATATTTCCACAGATATTCTGATTCTTATAAAGATTTCTTGATTTCTCAACCCAATCACAATTAAATCATTGAAATGGACATTGAAGTTATTAGCATTTTGTCATTCTTCTAAGTCAGTGCAGCTTCATCGCTAAATTATTCAAATTTTCTGACAACAAATCCTTCTGCAGCTATATTCAACAAGTTATGTTCTGATTCTTTTATTTTTCTGAATTTCAGAAAGAAATGAACGTAATAATTTGTTCATGTTTGCGACTTTAAAACTGAAATAGAAAATATTATTTTGAATTGTTTTTATCTTATTATTTCTTTTATTTTGAATTGTTGTGATAAATGAAATATTTATAAAATGTTTTATTCTAAAACTAGAACTTAACTGTCTACTGTCTTCTGATTAGATGTAATGCACTGTGTGCTAGTATAAATGTACAGCAAGTGAAAAATGGGTGCAAGTCGATTAAAAAACGAAATGGTTCATCGAAGATCTTTTTTCAAATGTGTATGTCAATCAGTTGATAAGCAATCAATGAGTCCAAGTGACACATTAAATTTATGACATTTTTAGTTATTCCCATAACTTCTCATTGCTTTTTTCACTGAGAAATTGAAATATCGTACTTTTTTTGCAGTAAAAAAAGACGTTAGATGCTTTCATTTGCTTTCTGAAAATCTCAATGATAACTTTGATATCAGTAAGAAGTATAAACAAATAAATCATTACAGCGTCACTAACATTTGAAAACTTGTCATTGACCATACACTAATTACAGTAGTTGTAATAGAAATATATTTGTTGAATTAGGCCTCATTAGTATCACTTTGGATATATCTCGAAAGATAATAATCATTACGAATTATGAATACAATATTGATTGCACTTTTGCATTATTTCATTTTGCATTATCCGAAATTGCATCGAATGAAGAAGGAATCTGAATTCTTAAAGTTTTTTGTGTTAAATAACAAAATAACAAGTGATAACATATTAATTAGTGTTCGAAATTAGTCAAGAGATAATATATTGTGCAAAAANCTTTTGCATTATTTCATTTTGCATTATCCGAAATTGCATCGAATGAAGAAGGAATCTGAATTCTTAAAGTTTTTTGTGTTAAATAACAAAATAACAAGTGATAACATATTAATTAGTGTTCGAAATTAGTCAAGAGATAATATATTGTGCAAAAACTTAGGTCTGCATTTAATTAGCACTAGTGTCGATTAATTTTCATTTGGAATTAATCGCTATGAATATTTAAATGATCCTCACATATCATTGGAGAGAAAAGTGCCGCTTAGAGCAGAAGCAGAAGCTCAACAGCTAATGTACCGTAATACGAACAGGAATCTTCAGTGACATCTAATATGCCGACAAGAAAGCCTTATTTCTGTACCAGGGTACCGCTAAGCGCAATCAACTGTAATACTTAATCGGCTCACTCTTTTGCACTGCAATATTTCAGGAACGGTAAAATAACCAGAAAGGTCAAGAAGAACTAACATATCGTGTTTTAAGATAACCTCAAGTAACTAATTTGTGGATTTATCTATTGAACTTAAAAGTTAATTGAAACGCTTCTACTATTTGAATTGAATGAATAAAAGCATGAAAGGTGGTTAAAAAGATTAAAATTTCAGGAGCGATATAAGATAGAAAATATTGATTGAATTTATCAAGAATTTGGAGTCCCCTGAATTTGAAATAGCCATAACGAAAATAATATCACCGAAAAACCGCAAAGCTTTACATTTTTGAATGTATGCATATGCTCTCCAAAAATTTTGTAGCAAATTCGATTTGAAATTAAATAACAAATAAATGGCACAGAAACAAAAAACAAAGAAAGAGAAAGAGAGGAAAAACGTTATGCAATATTTTTTTGGATGAGCAACAGCGCTTTTTGAAATGAAGGCGAAATGAATAATTATTAAAATCTCTTATTAATACTATTAACTTGGTTTGGACATTAATTATATGAGAATGAAAAACTCAGAACTTCCAAATGTACTACGAATATCCATCATCCTATTCGATAATTGATCTATGGATGTCCCGCGATTTTAATAGTGTAAAATTCACTTCTTGTTGATGCAATGATTTATGTTCACGGTCAAGCAGCTGCTGAGATGAACAGAAAATAACCTGAATATTGGGAAAAAATTTTGACGACTTTTTTGCAAAAAAAAGTGAAAAATATGCAAACATATGAATGTTGACCAATTCGATGATTTCATGAAAGTAAATTGAATGCAGAAATTCATGATGTACTGAAGAGAAAATTGCATTTTATTTGCTCTCAATGCTATCCAATTCCTAATAAAATTCTGGTAACTTTTCTACCAAAACTTATGTCCTTAAAACAATTGAAACTGGAAATGAATAACTCATTGAAGAAAAACCGAAGCTCATACATGACTTATCTCCATAGCATCATCTAGACAGACCAGCTAGGTCAAATTAAGCATTCAAGAGTAGCTAAAACTATGGGCTGATGGATCAATTATGTAATATTCTTATAAATTTATGTGATATGCTAACAAAGAATATGCTGATAAATTATGCAATATCCCAAGATGCAATTTAAATGATTTAAATGATAGAAAATGATATGCTCAATACAGAATTTTCAGCTCCGGATAATATAGGAAAAGGGATTGATTCTGAACCTTCCGGTTAGAAGAACCACAGCAAATATATAAGGGATCTTTGAACTGGAAAATTGTAGATAATCTGTGAACTATAGAGCTGTCACAAAGAATCAAATGAGATATGAGATGTCACAGATGCTGTATGTTCCACTCTTCTTCTCTGTTAGCAACTTTTGAACCGAAATTCAGGAGATGACCTGTACATAATGTTTATATCTATATATCTGCTGGTGCGATTCCGTATCGATAACATTTTATCAATATAATTGAAATTATTTCTTTTCCAGCTATAAATTTTGTTCCATTGTACCCATAATCGTAAAGTTATCCTCAAAAGTCGGTCCTATGAAAAAAAGTTCTTTTTTAGAATGGTTTGATGTTAAGAGACAATAAAATGAGCTGAATATTTAGGAGGTATCTGTTGCTGATCTGATATAGCTGCTGCTATATTGCACAACCGCCTCGAGCAACTCTCCTTTTCTTCATTTCTCTTCATTTCGTATAATCTGTGACGAATCTTGCTTGTCTTTCAGTTGGATTTCAATAACTTCAAGCTGAAGAGGAGGGGCGGAGTACAGTAGTTAGCTAAAAAGTTAGCCAGAGATTAGTTCGGGATGCTTCGCCTTCTTTCAAGAATGAACAGTTGGCTTAAAGTCAGTTGTTGGTAGTGGACGTTTTTGTTGTTTCTGAAGGTAGCAACTGTCGAATCGAAACCATCTCCTGCCTTGTTGGCCACCTCGAAATTTACACCAATTGTTCTTCGGTGAACCTGCTCACGGAGCACAATCACCGGCTTCTGCAGATAGTGAAAAGCTTGAAAGGTAAGTCTCCTAGATGGATGTAAATGCTGATGAAGAGAATGATGATACTGATAAAAGCGGGATAATGATGTTACTAACTCTAATGCAGCTATTTTATTTTATACTAAAGTTTAACGCTTACATACGTCAACACTACCATCACACTACTACAATCACAACAGTTGGCCTTTAAGCACAATTCGGCAACAATTGACCATGGAACATATGTGCTTCTTCGGCTGAGAAGTTAAAGTTTCAACATGGTGATACAGCTGTCCCCGCCTGTTGCCACAGATGGCGCGCCAACTGGTTTATTTCTAGTATAAGTTCAGTTTCAGTCCAGTTCAGTTAGCTTAAGCTTAGCTGCCAGCCTAATCCATTGCCGTCTCGGAAAGAACATTCCGAGTAATCTTGCATCCATTAGCCTGTCTTGAAGGACGGAAGGACAGTTTTAATCAGCCACTGCTTGCTCTATCTTGTAATGCTTAAATTTGGTTGCATGTTTCTGATCATTATACACATCCCTTGAATAACTAATTGTTCAGTTCAGCAGTAAGTTAAAATTTTCAAGCGAGATATTTCTTGAATAAGAAGGCTGAATTCGCTTCCAGAAATATCCATGTTAAGCAATTCTCGCTTTTTTGGTTAGTTTCACAGCTTTTTTATTATAATTTTAGCTGGCCTTTATTAATTTTGCAAGACATGCCAACCACATGCCAACTATAAGTAAAAAGTAAAGAGAGAATGAATTTGTATTAAGGCCTGAGTTAACTTATGGTTCTTTATCAGAGGCGCTTCAGCTCCCTTGTTTTTAAGACCAGCTATTTTTTCGATATAAAATGTAGAAAGAATAATAATTCTTGAACACTCATTTGAAGACACGGAAAGAGCTTTTCAGTGTCTGAGTAAATAAACGAAATAAATAAAATAAAAAACATATAAATAGATTAAGAATTAGTTTATTAAAAAATTTATTTTTTCCTACTTTCAGATGAACCCAGAAGGGTGTCAATACGATCCATTGTACGGCTACACACAACCACAAGCAAGAATAACGGCAACACCGGATATAACGACTTTAACACCTTTTGCACCTCAAGCAGCACCTCTCGGAGAATATTCATCTGCGCATGCACTTTCCACTTATGACCCGTACAGGTGATCTTTAATTTAGTTGACAATACGATTCATTTCATCTAACTTTCAGCGGATGCAATAAATAAAATGATCACCATTCCTATTTTTCCGTTCGTTATTCAATTCATCGTTTGTACATAAGAATGGTTGAGTATTTTTTCTATTCGGTTGTATGATTTTACTAAAAAATATAAGTTAGTCAGACTTGTCATTGGGTTAAAAACGTGATTAAAGAGGTGGGATACTTTATTTTTGAAACATATCATTCATAAAATACTTTTCTCCAACAATAGTTTCCAGCAAAGAAATTTTCTTTATATTAATTACTTTCTTTCACCTCAAAAGAAATTTTTATCTTACAGATATCCGTCCTACTATCCATCTTACGGTCCAACTACCGGCTCTACATCCTTTTATACCACAGACTTAACACCGTTTTCGACAAATCGAAGTAATGCAGATTTTCCGAAATCAATTCGAGCTGATCCTGGAATTGGGAAAGATATTAAGCAAGAACAGGATATTAAAGAGCATGGTTCATCTTTTTCGCTTATTTATTTAAACTTATTTTTACAAAAAATGTTGGGGGTAAGGGAATAGCTGTACTTTGGATTCAGTTTTGTTTTCAAAAATCAATTTTTGATTTCTACTTGAGAAATTAAATATATTTATGGCTTTTTTGGCCTTTAAAATTAGCAATATGAAAAATTGGATGCGTATGTTATTAATACTCCTCATTAAACACTGTTTATAATTCTGCTGATCTTTCTAATTTCATTTAACAAACACTCAAACTCAGTCAATTTAAAATCGGAATTCGACAAAAAATGCCTTTCAACAAAATGATTCCATCGAACAAAATCCATTTATAACAATTTCATAAAAGCAAGAACAAAAAGACCCATAGTTTCAAAAAAACAATTGCATTGTCATTTTTGTACAATGTTATCTTGATAACTATGATTTTCTTCCATGAAAATATTTCATAGTATACAGATCGAAATCAAAATAATCAAGCAAATTTATTACTTTATTTTTCCATTTTTTTTCCGTTATTTATATTCTCCAGACATAATTTACATACATATATTTTTCTTTTGATGAGAGAAGTTAAATTTATAATACAAGGAATTTAGCTTATAATGTTAAGATTCATATTATCGACAAAGATACAAATTGAACACTAAAAAAGTTTTAGCAGGAGAACTAATTTCGACAGCAGCTGGTTCAACCAGTGATATCCAAGAATCGCATGCAGAATTAATTCAGACAAATGCGGATGTTGTTAATACTTCAACCGTTGTACAGCAACATGCTGAACCTGCACAAATACCACGACGATGTTAGTTCCAAATGTTATTTAATAATCAGGTTGAGTTAAAAAATCAGATTTTAAATTTTCATCGAAGGATGCTTGAAGAATAATGCTCGTTCCATTTATTTATTATCTAACTTTTGTTTACTTTTTCTATTGATAACTTATTTATTTATTTACCTGATAACTTTAAGGAACAAAGAAGTTATTTTAATTGTCTCGTTAAGATTTAGTGGACAGAAGGAAAGCAGCAACAATGCGCGAAAGGCGGCGATTGCGTAAAGTAAACGAAGCATTTGAAGTGGTTAAACAAAGAACATGTCCTAATCCCAATCAAAGACTACCAAAGGTTATTTTTACCTATTTTTATAGCCTGAATTAACGAATTTTAAAAAGACGTTTAAAAAAAAAATCAGGGTGCTGAAAACTCTTTAACTCTTTAATTTTTAGAAATGCTTTAGAATAATGGTCGTTAACTAATTATTTTTAGGTTGAAATATTAAGAAGTGCAATTGAATATATTACAAAACTAGAAAATATGCTGCAAAGTCAAGGAAAAATGACTAAAATCATGGCTGCAAATCAAGGAATTCATTTGTCGGAAAACGATGGGCAAGATTATGTTGTCAGTTCATTTCATTTTTGTTTATTTAAATTTTCCAAAAAAGTTGAGAAGCTACGATATAAACACTACTGATGGATTATAGAAATTGCCAAAAATTAAAATAATAAAAAAAGAATTAATTGCAAAAAAGCGTGGGCTTTAATTTACTTGGATAAATTTCCAGATTAATGGCTGAAAAAAATTCTAGATCCACCGATGAAATAGTGAAATACAAAAATTTGTGCAGAGCTTGATTAAGACTTTTCACGGCTGTGTAAGAAATAAAAGTTTTGGGTCGCCAATAAGTAGAATAGGCATAATTTTTGAAAGTTTTAGAAACCACAGTTCGTAAAGTAAAAAAGGCAATTTGGAAGAAATTTTCCAGACTGCCTTTTTTAAAGAAAAAAAAAAAAAAAAAAAAAGTTATTCTTTGAAGCATTGAAAGCGAGAATTAATTTAATTTCGCTGCTTGATTTTTGTTACTGATTAATTCAAAACACTTCAAGATAATTTTCTAATAAACTAATATGTCTATTATTTTGAGCAACATATGATTTGCTCATTTAATCTTATTAATAATGAAAAGTTAAAAAATCAAAATAATCAGCTGCTGTAAGAAATTTGGTTCCTGTATTATATGCCAAACATCATCATTGAAAGATTTATTACTGTAATGTAGCAGCTGTGGATGTGATATATCGGTGATTTATTTGCTGGGATATTTGTCCAGCACGTTGAGAAAATTTTTTCCCACCTCTTTCGATTTATTATATAAAATTTTTTTTCACTTGTAGGGACAGATAAAATTGATTTAGAATTGAAAGCAGAATAAAATTTTGAAGTGAATTCGATATCGCATGAATATAATTTAAAAAAAATAGCGTATTTCATAATTTTTTGAATAGACATTCCAGCTGACATTATTTTCTTGTTCTAATCTATTATTAGTGAATCAAGTTTTGCATGATATTTCAAGCTGATAATGCCTAAAATAAGCTTATAATTATAAAACGATAGAAACAGATATCATAAAAATTATTTTTACTTTCAGTCTGCATCAAGCAACGGTTCAGCAGCAGCTTATTACGACAGCAAAATGGGAACATTTACAGAGGAAAATGAAGATTTCGGAAATGTAAGCACCAGCGAAAACCCTCATGAAGCAAGTCAGATTCAGTAATTGCAAGCAAACCCAGAAGTTACAAAAGTCGTAGACTTTAATTTGAAAATTATTTTGTTATAAATAGATTTGGAAGGAAAATTTCCGATGCAGTAAGTTACAAAGAAAAAGTTTTTGTATTCTGAAATTACTTAACTTTTTACTGATGAAAAAAAAATAATTTCCGATCAATTACAAAAAACTAAAATTTTTTTATTTTTTTTCACTCTATTTTTCAACATCTTAATTTTCATTTTTTTTTTTTTATTTTCCAATCTTTTAGATTAATAAAACTATTTACTTTCACAGTCTTTCATCTTTTAAATTAATAAAACTATTTTAATGTATTTTCGTATGTTTTTAAAATATTGTCTTGAATTTCTAGTGCAATATCCATTCATATTTTCGATCTTAGCAATTCCTGATGAAAATATTCTTTTTATACTTTCACAAGGTAAATCGTATCTTATCCTTCTGATCTCCTGAAATTAAAAGTGTCTAATTCTCGTTCATGGATATATTATGAAGCAAAAAGAAAAAACAACTAGAAGATATTTGTTTGCTCATGATAAAGATAGACTTCTTCTTACTTTTTACAGCAGTTGAAGCAGAAGTTAGGTAAAGATTATCAATCAGCAATTAATCCACAATTAGTTCCACGGTATCTTTTAGATTTCAGACTAGAAATACCTCATCCATCATTTAAGCATAAAAAGGTGCATGAAGAGGTATTTTTTTTTTTCAATTAAATGAATACAAATATATTCAGAAATTCAAATATTTGAAGTCTTTTGATAATCGTATGCTAACAAATTGTGATTTTCCTCTATACTCTCTGTAGTGCAAAAATGTATTATTTCTTTGTACTTTTTAATTGTGCCATTCTTATTGAGTTAGTTCCACATTTCAAATACATTTTTGCATTTAATTTGACCTTGGCCATTTATAAATTTTCTATGATGTGCAGCGCCATTGATTTCCTGACTATAGAATCAAGCTAACTTTGATTCTGAATGGACGAGAGCAGAATAGGAGAAACGGAGTTGTTATATTTTTTTTTCGTTTTAAAGATTTTTGTCAATTTCAAAGCAAATTTCAACTATTTCAACTAAAATAATAGAAATTGGCTCATTTGGTATACTGTAGATGGTTCAGTTATCTCGGAGAACTCAGACTAAAATCTTCAGTGATTGATGTCTTATCCATCTATTCCATTTCTCAAACTGCTCCATAATTTATTGGTTCATTTGACTTGAAGGGGCAATCAACAAAGTTTTAAATGAAATCGTTACAGAAAAAGGGTGGCGATAAGTTCTTTTGAAGTTAATGGTATCCGGCATGTTTAGAAATGAAATGCAGGTTAAGAGAGAATAATCCGTGGACAAGAAAGGTGTGAGATTTTAGAATTGTACAGCAATAGTTGGATATTTATGCATTAGCTTAAGTGAAATAAAGATTCAAGTTAAGAGCAGTAAGCAACAGCAGTGTAATGCGCGTCAGTTGTTCCTACCTGATCTAAAGTTTCTATCTAAGCAGGTCCTTCGTGTCACGAGGGCAAATCATATTTTCTCAAATTTTGTTTTCCAAAAATCTGGAAAAATATTTAAAAAATCTCTCCTTCTTGTTTTATAGGGTTGGAAAATTAAACATTTACTTTAAAATTAAAAAAATGACATTTTAATTTAAAATATTTTTCATGCATTCTATCCAAAATTTCGCTTTATATTTCAATATTTTATTCGTATTAAATATACGAAAAACGTCTTTTTTTTCGAATCATATTTCCTTTTAAAAAAGATGAATTTCAGGGAAAACATCGGGCAAAAAAAGCTCGTTAGAACGGCTATCACGTATCGTGGACAGTATTGCAGCTGATGAGGATGAGGGAGGTCTGGAAGGTTCAGGAACTGAACCTTCTGCTGTCTGATAAATGACATTTCGAAAATTCTCAGTATTTGTTTGTCTCTTTAACCACATTTAAAGAAATAATCAGGTTTATGGAAGAATCATTCGGATTAAAGTTTCTGAATGATAAGTCTCTTGCTATGTATTGTAAAAAAGTTTGCATTCATCAAAACATATATTCAAATAACACATGTGAGGCTATCTAAAATATCAAAAATTCTGAACAGATTAATGCTCGTTTTACTGTAGATTATTATTAGCGATCGTTAGATACAGCTTGTTGTCTGAAATACTGTTATTGACTACCTCATAGTTGCGTTGTACGTTCGAGGGATACAAGAAATTTCACAAATAATTATAGCAGAAGCTGACCATCCACAAGTAGAATTGAATATTAAAGATTAGAAACATTATTTCAAATTTCAAACTTTTCATCCTACTAATCAGTCATAATGCAACAATTTTTGATATATCTGTATTAATGTTAATAGAGTATTTTGAAGTTTATTGATATTGCAATGAAAAGAGCAATAATTATTGTTTTATTCAAACCAACTATTCCTTCTTCTTCACAGAGCAGTTGTTATAATGGCAGAAATGATAGATGAATCGATCAGAATGAAAAGGCGAATGAAATGCAAGCTTTTTGTTTTATTCTTTCTACAAAAATTATTGAACAAATTTCTCGACTTCAACGTTGAAAATTTACCGTTGCAAAATTTTAGTATTCAAAAAGTAAATTAGAATTAAATCTTGTAAAATTGTGCAAAAATAGTTTTGAAGTATTTGTTTCTGTCAGTAAAAAGCGCAATATTTATCATCAATCAATCCTTTTGATTTCTTGATTTGACTGATAATTTTTGTAGCATTTTGTTGTAATCTTTTTGCTATGCTTCTGCACTTTCTTGGTTAATCTATGCTATGCGCAAATGACAGTAGAAAATTTGTATATTTGATATGTTTTTTAATAAAACACTTTTAAGTACAGATAAAACCCAGAAAAAGAATTGAATATTTGCAGAGTAGTAAGGAAGCATTGTAAAAACAGTAGAAAGTAGCAGAAGACCTACAGTAAAATTTAAATGGCAGTTTATCGCCAGTTTATAAAGAAGAGAATTTGGCAGTTTGAGAGATGAAATAATGTGATAACAACAACAGCAACAAGCATACATTCATTTGATGCGTTTGCTAATTGAATTCACGTTTCACTTCTTTCCAACTGCAACAATCCAATCCCCTCACAATAATAATCATCTGAATTATCGCCTTAGGCTATGGAAATAATAATGTGTCCATATGAGAACTGTTGCCTCAGGGCATGGTAGATATCTTGTCCATATGGATTGCAGTCCGATTATCAGTTTCGCGCAACGTACGGCAGAAAAAAGATGAAGCCGCGAAGCAAGCTTAAAGTGACAAGTGGGATACCATCAATTCGCTTTATCAGTATTGTGATATATAGCTTGATTTTGAATAATTGAAGAAAGGATAAAATAATTGGTGATAGCATGACAACCTGTAACAGACAGGACAACAGGAATTGTACAAAGCAGAGAAAATGATCAAAAATATAAGAAAATGATTAAAAAGTACATCTGTAAGCCATTGGACAGATTCGTCTACCCATCCAGACCCGTTTTCACAAGCAGCTTTATTACAATCTCATTCCAGCTTGCTACTCGCAACACTTGACATGATATGTAGGTAGAGAGAGACGATGAAAGGAAGAATATACTCAACGAAACACTTCGATATACACAAACAATCATATCTTTACGGTTACTCTTTCAACACCTCCTTTTTTAGCAAATCCGTTCTGTTCACAGCACATATCCAAATTAACTGTTCTATATTTATTTTTATTCGAGTCACAGATCATTTCAATTAGTGGAAGATTCAACTTATCAATGTAAAAATACTTTTATCACAATTGCCATATGGTTGCGAACATTTCACAAAATTAAAAAAATCGGTCGTTTTGGCTATGTATTTGTTTGATTTCTTTTAAGAAAATAATTTACAACCCTTGGTGCTGTGCTTTAAAAAACTCTACGGTTTTTGGTAACATCTAATAACTTTGTTCGATGAGCTAGTTTGAGCCTAATTTTGCGGTTAATTCTATCAACTTACTGCTAGACATACATATCATCCATGGCACTGGCACAAAATATGATAGCATCTTCGACAGAGCTAAATCACGAAATTCAGATTCACAACATGCAAGCTGATTATACTTCCCTGTTGTTGAAAACGGTGAGTTCCTTTTAGTTTCACTGTTCATTCTTTCATCATTTTACTTAAATAAAACTCTTCTGAAAAACTTGAATGCAGAGAATAACATTGGCATCAACTTTCATACAATTACACATGCTTTGCTATATGTATTGCAAATTAACCATTTGCAGTATCATTTCTTGTTATCTTCATATTTCTTTATTTACTGTTTTCTCGACATTTTCTCTGGAAATAATGACAGTGTATGAAGTTCAAAATTTTAACATCCCGAAGATTTTCAAAAAATCTTGCCTGCAACTTTTAAATTCCTAAAAATTTGCAGTTGATGATCACTGCCTTCACAAGTGCATATTTTTAATGATAAGAGAACTTGTAATTGATGGTGCGACGGAGTTACGTTGTACGTACTTCAGTATCTCTGCGTCAAATTGAACCTTGATGGCAATAAATCTGCCCTGTATTTTAAATTTTCTCACATTACTGTGAGATAGAGTAAAGACCAATATAAAATCAGTTATTTCATCTACCATGTTTGTATTCATGCCTCTGTTTACAAGAAACTATCACCTTTATCATAAATTGCATCCTCTATTACATTTCGAAGCTATCTAAACGGAACAAAGCAGAAAACAATGCAATCAGCATTTTGTCTTTTCTTCTTTAGATATTTGTTGTTAGCAGCAACAAAATGGAATTCCAGTTTTTATTTCAGTAGAATTCATTGGCAAAGTAGGTGAATTGGGTAGGCAGAACAGATCGAATAACTTCGATTCACTCATTTTGAAGAAGCGGTGATAAGGAGAGAGAGAGAGAGGATTAAAATTTAACTTTCTACAACGTATCAGACTCCATCTGAACGAGAAGAAATTTTAAGAGATTTTCAGCACACAACGAAAGTGGAACAATGACACTCATCAAAAAATGACATTTATACCACTTCTCCCTCAAATATTTCTAATATTTTCTGTAATAAAAGCAAAGCTAGAAAAATCATTTAAAAATTTTTCAAACAAAAAGTGTATTACTTTAGAGAATTTTCTTCTTCTCGAGAAGAGAAGAGAGAGAACTAAGAATTTAAAACAATAAAAATTGAAAAAATCTACAATAAGATGAATTGTTTATATAGATATGACGCTAGCTTCCATGAACTCTTGTTTTTTAACGGTTGAAAGACAACATTTGACTATGCAATACGCAGATTTTCAACAGTCTACAGATTTGGCTTTTTTAAAACTAGTGCTTCTGCATTTGCAAAAGTGTTAAATGTATTCATGAAGTGGTCATTTATGTTCATGCATCATACTTTTTCCTTATGTTTTCTGATTTGTAATAATGAAACAGTGGAAAATATGCTCAGTAAAAAAACTTAATGCAGTAAGCAATGTAAAATGAGGCACAGTAATTTGGGATCAAGCAACCTTCAACAAATGATATTTGAGAGATAGAAAATATGCATTTTGTTATTGCAGAGATACAACAATGCTTATTGCTTCATGCCAGCACTATCTTGTATTGCTCCCGCGGAAGCGCAACAATATATATTGCCATATGCTCTACCGCCAAGTTCATGTATCATGAACTCTTTGAGACAATACCAAAGCATGAAAAATAAAGAAATAGGACCTATCAGTCCTTGTGAATTAATTACAGCTACTATGCCGGAGGCTACTTCCTGTACGTTGCTAGTTTTCTTCACAATTTCTCGATAAAAATGTATTTTCTTTTTCACAAATCATAAACATATAATTTCCTTATTATTGATCACATTATATTGAAACTAATGAGAACAGGCAAGTCAAGTACGTGTCCTAACACTTTATACTTACATTCAGATTTTGCTCCTTCATCGTATCTTTTATAACTTTTATCACTGTTATATGAATTATTAATAATTTCTTTTGAAAACTTATCCAATTAAATAACATAAGTGTTTCCTCTTTCTCTCAAGCAAGGAATAAACTTGGACGACCGTACAATCCTGGTCGACCACTTGCAATGGAAGAAAGGCAAAAAATTCTGCAACTTTATGAAAAGGGTCATAGAATAAGCCATATTGCTCGTATTATCGGAGTAACGCATAGTTGTGTTTCCAAAATTATGACAAGGTTTAATGTTTGCATTTTTAAAATGATTTAAGATATAACTTATTTTACTACCATTTATCATTTTATTTAGCATCAATTGTCCGAAACTAGATAGGAATATTTGAACAACATTGAATTCTATAAAAATATGTTAAGTGCGAGAAAAAAGCGCTTTTAAAAGCAACGATCGAAATGCAAATTTACTATCTAAAGATTTTAAATAAAGATTTTTATAGATATCGTCGTACAGGTTCCATGGAACCGCGTTCTACATTTTCTGCGACAAAGAGAAACATAAAATACAATAGTGACATGAATGTTAATCCAGTCTCAGATAAAAACTATCAGAAAGTATTTGGAACTAGTACCAATCGACCAGTAAAATCTTATTTAATTAAAAGGTATGCACATTTTAATCAAGGATTATGTAACTAAAGAATACTCCAAAAACAAAATATCACTGAGCGCAATTTTCATGGATGTTTGTGTTTGATTTTTGAATAAATTTTTAGAAAAATTGAAAGCTTCCTGCTGAACCTTTTATATTCTAAGATATTGAATTTTTAAAAATGAAGAAAAACTGCATGAATGAGATGCTTTTCATACACATTTAAAGTACAAATAAAATTTTTTAATTTTCCTAAATAATTTTTTGCGATTTATAGCATACTACGCGAAAGATAATTTATTATTTGAACTGTACAGAAATTTGGAGTTTTTATATTTGGAGCATGAATGGTACTACAGTAACTTAAAACCTGCCCTATTTGGAAGCAATGTTACCTTTAACTATTGATTTTCGTAAAATAATGTTGTAAAATAATTTTTGTAAAATCATTTGATTTGGCCATACGGCTGATAAATTCGTTTATATTTCATATCAATACGATTCATTATCAAATTTTTATTAATTCATATTATTATTTTGCGCTTTTTTGTCAAATTAATGTTTTGTTATCATTTTCAAAAAATGTACAACTGGGATTTCATTGTTATTTAAAAAAAGCTTAATTAGGAAACAAGCAATAAGATGAAATCACGAAATTTTGATAAAAAATCATTCGTTATTTATTTAGACAGTAATATACAGCGATTCTTCATATCTTTGACCACTACTCGGTCATATCGTCAAGTTTAATTTTCAATATCACGATTTTTCAAATATGACCCTTAATCCGTGAACTTCCTCGCAAATACATATTTTTCTGACTAAATTTGAACCATTTTCTCAGCATAATTAAACGAAATTAATGCTTCGCTTGGATCACCATTTAAATCGCCGAGTATGTTTATTATGAGCAGCAATAATGAGATAATGCAAAGTTTTATTATTCTAATTTTTGTTTTGCTTTTCGCAAAATTAAGATAATAGTCTGACAACTGAAAAATGGATTTTTTACTGGGGTTCTAAAATTTTGAGATGCTTGATGTTCAATGATTGTTATTGCTATTATAGCCATACTTTCAGTAATTATCTTCTTATTAATGATAACATTAAAAGAATTATTCGCCTTTACAAGTGCTTATATAAGCCAAGTAAGACGTGAAAAATTCTGCGATTTTGTCTTTAGCAATTTTTTTAGCATTTATATACTCGCAAAGTGTCCGATGCAGATATACATATTGACCTTCTGTTTGCACTGCACCAGCTCGCTGTGTTCGCATTTCTTTGATGACATCCAAAACCTAAAATAAACATAAAAAGTGTTCTAGAAGTTGTAACATATTCTCTAGACGATTGAACTTAAAAAGCATCATAGCTAAGATGAAGAGACCAAAGAAGACTTGTTAAGCACAATCAGTGATGATTTTAATTGTTCGTTTCTCAACACTAAGAAAATATGAATTACATATGTTGAAAAATTAACTACAAAAAAATGAACCAAACTGTTTAAGAAACTGAATCAAATCATTTTTACTGTAACACTACTTGAAGGATAAAAATAATGAATACATTGAGATCTTTTCCTTCGAGCAGGATCTTCAAACAGATCTCGCATGCAACGATTGTTCCGGATCTGCCAACACCTGCCGAGCAATGAATGATTGCTGTACTCCAACGCTGATCCCGAATTTGTCGTAGGATTCGCAGCATTCCCATTCCAGACGCTGGCACTCCAAAATCTGAAATTACTTTTTCGCCTGACGAGCAAACTAAAGAAAAATTCATTGGAGCTAATTACAGATTCAGGATTTTAAAGATTTTTTCAAAGTAGTCAAACATTTGAGAATTATGATATTTTTATATGTCAGATTTCAAATGGCATTTTACTTTGTAATTAACTTATTTTTTTTAAGTTTTCCTTCCAAAATTATTTGCAAGGTTTAAATTTTAAAATCTAACTGATATATTTTAATTTTCTTCAGTTTTTCAGTATTTCAAAAATCCAAGTGCAAGAAAAACTATGAAAATGAAATTTCACATAAAATTCATGAAAAAACAACTAAGCTGTTTTCCTTACCCGGCCAGTCTAACCATTTAAAGAGCGTTAATACAAGTACTGGATCTCCATTCATACTGACGTTCATTTGAATCGCTTCAAAAACCTAAAGAGTTTTCCAGTAGTTTTTCTGAGCAGAATTTTGAGACTAAAAACTTATGGAAACACTGAAGACATCGATGCCCTTAAGGGTAATTTATCAACAGAAAGCAGTTTTACTCTATAAATTTAAATAACTGTAATTTATAGAAGTAAGAATAAGATCAACATTAAAATAATTGAACCTTTTCTGAAGCTGATGAAGTCTTTCGGACATTTTTGACGATAATCTTTCCGTATTGCTTTGTTTCACCGTTATGCAATGGGAAATATTGAGAGCATTTTTGCTTACCGCATTCTATCACTTTACACAACATGACGATAGTTTTTGGTTTCTCTTGCCAAACTAATCGCCAAAAATCATTTATGGTCGAATCCATTGGACCCTTCAATTTACGTGAAGATGCTAGTACTTATTATTATTATAATAATAAATCTGCATTATTATTTCTTTTTTAGCAAATATGGAAAATGATTAAATATGTTTATAAAAAAGCTTTTCATACCTGTGTACAAATAAAATTGTTGGGAAGATTGCAAAGCGATGTTCGAATATAATTAGCATGGATGTAATCTCTATCGGGAGGCACATTGAATCTATGAAAAAAAGAAGATACATCCTCCAATTAATTTAGGCATAGTTTTTTTCTGTTCCTTAATTTTGAAAAAAAATATCAAATATGAAAAGCAGGAAAGCAAATGAAAATCAAATACCTTAGCACAACTCTTGTGTGATCATAGCAAATGACATTATTGTATCGATTGCAATCCATATTCCGATCAAATGCTGCTTTTGAGACTGTTTTCGGTACAAACTCTTTCAACGTTGCAAATTCTGCTCGTAAACCGTCTATTTCTTAAATATTCCAACATTTAAAGATTTTAATAAATCTACAACTTGTATATGATGGAATTACTCGGCAGTGAAAAGAAAATAAGCTATTTTTAATTTTTAACTAAATTTAAATTATCCAACCATTAATTTTCATTTATACCAAGTATAAGAACTATTTCAGTCAATACAGATATACCTATCAATATCATACTTTCCAAACGCTCTCGAATTTTTTTTAGTTCTTTAATCAAGTAGCAAGAAGGAATATGTAAGTTCCAAATAACTTTGAAGTTTCATTTTAACTTTCGTTTTAACTTGTTTTGATAATTCAAAATTTTCTCCTCACTTAATGTCATCAAGTAAAGATCCTCAACATCAAATGAAACTTCAGAAGCTCAGATGATCAATATGGCGATTTCAAGTCCTTCATGTCAATTTTATAGGATATCCTTCTCGACCGATTAACTACATCATTCCATTAATTTATTATTATATGCTGTTACTAATCAACGAGTGATGTTGCACCTATTTTTGAAATGTTAAAAAAGGACATTTCATTCTGTTGAAAACTTATACTGAAGAGTAGAAATCTTGACAGCTATTCATTATTATTAATAATTTAAGAGTTACGGTTCACAATAAATTTGCTGTTTTTTTTGAGGCAAAATAAACAAATAGAAATACTAGAAAAAATTTATTATTTCCTGTCGTTCATATTTTCATATGCACAGAACTTTTAAATTATGAGAAACGAGTATACTTTTTGCAACAGTGGAGAGCGCGAATTTCTCCAGTGCTCTGTCAGAGCCTGATTTTTTCTTCGATTTTGGTAATATCACCGCTCCTTCATCTTCTTCCACGGTGGCCATCGTAACTAGTTCCTCTGCTATGGTCTCTCCCCTCCTGCTTCTCCTCTACAATTTTTTATATTCATTCTTTGCTTTTTTATCTCACTGCTTCATTCAATAAACCGGTTTAACTAATTCAATAATTTACTGTTCCTTCCATTTTCTCGCATTTAGTGTGGAAAACTGAAAAACTTTTTAAGCGATTATTATAAAATTCTTAATAGCATTAAAAGAATTAAATTATTCAACTGCAAAAAATCAGAAAAAAAAGTGATTCAAACAAATAATCAACAAGTTGTTGAGTAATGCAAGTCTTTTGAATAAGACAAGTTGAAGAGACTCAAGACTCATTTATTTGGACTAGATTACTCGTGGCATTAAGCAGGAAAATACTTATGCAACATGAATTTCGATTTTAAATCTTCTTTTTTACTTCATAACATTTTTTGGCCGTTTTTTCTCCAATTTATTTGATTTTAACTGAAGTATTTCTTTTCAAATTTAAATTCTGCTTTGTTTTTTGAAGTATTTTTTATTTCTTCCTTTTTGAATTATCCTTTTTATTTTACTATCCAAAAACTTGTCCAATCCCTTTTACTTGCAATATTAATTCCCCAAAATTCAAATCAGTTCTGCGTGTTATATGATTCCTAACGGTAAAACGATTATATTACGCCTTTTATTTTATCGTTTTTTATTATATTTTCTACAAGAAAAGTGACGGTACTTTCAATTTACGAAATATTAAATATTTTGAAACAAATTTTACCGCCTAGTATATCAAAACACTAACAGTTAGCAAAGAACAAATCATCGATACAGAAACTTCAAATCCATCCAAACTTCCACCCTCCAACACTAATGAGGCATTTCGACAAACTCACCTCTTTGGATCTCTTGCGCTTTACCATCTTGCACTCCCGATACTGACTTCATCTAATAATGACTCTTTACAACCGTTCAAGTGTTTTATAATATGTAAAGTATGCAAATACAGAAACATCAACAAAAAATTAAAGTTCATTCAAATCATAACACCGACATATCTTAGTGTTGTACTATTTGGAATCACTTAAAAAATGAGCAATATTTTCCAAAAAATTCTTGAACTATTAATTTAGCATGCTTCATACAGCCATTAAAATCCTCTTTCTAGAAAACTTTCTAGCCACACAGTCTAGAAAACTCTTCAATTAATATGTAACGTAAAAATTACTGTATCATTTATATTGGATGATTAAGTTATAGTATGGCGTTACAATATATTTTAAACCACTTAAATCATACGAAAAAAGCTCTAGTACACAACAGTGATGTATTCAGCATAAAAGTTATTACTTCGATATTCGGTCAAACCCAAGTTTGAATTTTTTTCAAGAGTGAGTAAAAATCTATCGATGGTATGCAATGCTATGCTCTACTTTACTACACCTTAGGAACAAATAACGGGAAAATACAAATTGCTGCAGAAGTATTTCAAGAAGAAACGATACAATTTTTTAATAACATCATATTCAAGTTATTACATATAACAACAGATATTATATGTAATAACTTGAATGTTACATGTAATAACTAATAATTGTTATATGTAATAACCCAATAAAAATCATTTGATGGTAGATAATAAAATTTCTTGCAAACGATTGTTAAAAACAATAACTTAAGATAATAACGAAGAATATTTTTAAGATTCTGTCAAACTTGAATAACCATAGTAAATTGTTTATTATCTGCTAAGGTTAAATTACAACAGCATATTAACGAAATTCCCATATATCATAATGACTTAGATTTACTATCTGACGATATGATCGCCAGAATGTTCTTTTTTCTAGAACTTATAAATAAAACCGTGAAACATTAAATATGAAAGAAAATAACCCTCAAAAATAATAGCCTAGAACATAACCATTCAATTACAGATTTTATTCTGATCCGTTTGCAATTTCAAATAAAAACCCAATTACTATCGGGAAAATCGAAATAATTATAAAGCAAAATGTCACATAATAATTTATTGTTTTATTTTCAAAGTTTCAACATTTTTACTATCAAAATTGTCAATTATGAAAATCAGCGTGACTTAGTATTTTGTTTTCAAAAAATCATGTATTTGAGTTTATTTCCGTAAATAATGTTTATTGATAGTCCACTAATCTTATAAGCAACGTTATTTATTTGTAACTCCCAATAATTCCTTGTAAATAATCTACATATATAAATTCTCTGTGCTTGTGATTAGTTCCATCAAAAACCATTATATCCATTTGTACTGATATCTTTAAACTTTGTTTCTGTAATACGCCTGACATCATCATCATTATTATTAATTTACTTATGGAACTAAGCAAATTCTAGAAGCTATTATGAAACCTCAACACTGGCAACAATTCATAATGAGGTGAAGATTCCTGCTCTACGACAAAGAAACGAGAAAACAAAACAAGAAGACTATCAACCATTTTGCAGTCAAAATCACTGAGACTGTAAATGTCGTACATATCCTACAGTGTATGGCCGAATGAATTGTCTCAAGGAAATGAAGAAATGTTTTATTTGTTTGAAAACGCATCAAGGAGAGAAATGTAAACGAAAGGCAAAAGGTTTTTATTATAAGGCTTCTCATAACAACGCCCTTCCAGAAAAAAAAAGAAGGAAAAAGAAGAAATATTAATCTATGATGGAAGGGAAATAGTATCAGACCTCGACAGCATCCAATATTGCCTCACACTAAATGAAAAATATATAACAAATTAGAAACAGAATATAAGCAAATGTTTTATATCAAAAATTTAGAAATTACCACGCAAGAATATTTGAAGATGACATTATCATTAATGAACTTCAAACTTCATTTACCTTTACAGGTAACAAAACAATTAAATCAAAAAATGGCGATTTTATCAATCCCAAATCAATGGATGATAATATTATAATCGATAAAATAAGTACAACAAGCCTCAACCGAAATACGAACCAGATAACTTCAGCCTATAAAGATATTTTACTCACGATGGAAAAAACTGAAAGAAAAATCAATGATCCGAAAAATACTGAGTTTCAATATCTCTATGGTATTATTCAAGAAGAATTTGAGTAAAAATTTAATGAAATCTATCAACAAAGCTATCGTAATCGTAATAACCTATTAACACTTATTGTATGGATACCTCATAATAACCTTACTGTAGCAGTTAACTTAATACTACAAAGAGATGGCATAATCTCAAAAAGTTTCAATGGAAGTTTGAAAATTATGCCTTTCAAATCAAAAAGTTCGAATCAAAATCGATAAAATTTACCAGTGGTATGATTGATCATTTTGAAATCGAAAGATGAACGCCGAATTAGGAAACCTATCACAAAAACAAACGTACAACAATTATCTAACCAAAGAGCCAGAATGGAATACTTGGGAAGAGAGCGATCAAGAAGAAACGAATCATCAAAACAAATCGGACATGGAATTGACAATGACCCAACTACTACAACAAGAGCTGGACAATTTTATGCACTGGCGACTCATCACTCTTGGTGTTTGTGTTTTAATAACCTGTTTGGTAAAAACTGTCATTAAAGTAAAATTAGATTTATTCTGTTCCATATTTTATCTATCTTGTATTATGTGGTTAAACCGAACGAAAAACTTGAATTAATTGTCCCATTCTCTCAGTCGGAAATGTTGAGAGAACAAAAATAATTGTATTGCAGAATATTTGGCACAAGCCAGATTATAATATGTTGTGATTATTTCTATGAGAAATAATTAATTGCAATATGTCAAATAATGATTTATTATTTTATTTTCAAAGTTTAAACACTTTTATTACCAAAATTGCAAATTGTATAATTTATGAAAATCAGTGTGACTTAGTACTTTGTTTTCGAAAAATCATATGTTTGAGTTTATTTCCGTAAATAATGTTTATTGATAGTCCACTAATTTTATAAGAATCGTTACTTATTTGTAACTCCCAATAATTCCTTGTAAATAATCTACATATATAAATCCCCTGTGCTTGTGATTAGTTCCATCAAAAACCACTACATTCACTTGTACTGATATCCTCAATCTTTATTTCTGTAATACGCCTGGTATCATCATCATTATTATTAATTTACTATATGAATATTACGTTTCACTTCTGCTGTTATCCTTCACTTTATAATATGCCTTAACTCCATCGTTCAAGAACATATTTCGCATAATTACTACTTCTTACATATACTCTTCAGTTCTATTATTTAATTTGTTACATTAATATTTAGATATATTTCGCACACCATTCTATCCTAATAATTAGTATCTGAACAACAATAAAATCTGCAACTATGTGTGTTTCAAATCCAATTCGTAATAATATCGAAGATACATATGTCACTCTTTTCAAAATATTCCTTCTTCTAACTAACAAAATTTTCATAACATACATAAATTAATTTTTACAACACATACATAAAATTAATATTTATAAAATCGAAAATTTTCACATATAAGAGCTGATTAACAGCAAATATCTGCGAGAATATTCATAATACAGATTGTGAACATATGCATGCATGAGTTTAAAAAAAACTATAATTTTTTAAAATCGTAACTCACGTTATAAATCAAAATTAGAGAATCCGAATATGAAAACCTGACAAAAAGATTAGTTTCACCGCTGAAGATTCATGTGGTGTTCTCTAGATGAATTGGTAGTAGCGTTTCCATTCATTACTTCATTCGCAACACGATCATTAAATTCCTGAAACAATGAAATACCCGATTAGATCATCAAACCACGTTTATTTAATGCTTGCTAATGCTTGCTTTAAGATCAATAGTTGAATATGTTGCAACATGCATGCAGAATGATCACCAAATGTTGCATGTAATTTGCATATCGCACATCATCTATATCCAAAATGACCGATACAATACTGCAAAACTGATCTGGTTAATTCCAGTCAATTCAACCGTTGTGATGTTGAACTTATAGTTTTATTTTTCTTTTTACTGTTGGTGGATTGATGGGATTATTTTAAGTGCTGCTAGA
>JARVGP010001003.1:0-25240 GCA_029876185.1 Mansonella ozzardi
TTTTTTTTTTTTTTTTTTTTTTTTTTTTTTTTTTTTTTTTTTTTTTTTTTAGTTTCTTCGCTACTTGTATAATTATAAGACAGTTTTGCAATTTCGGTCTTCTTTGGGCAATGTGTTGAATAATCTGACAACGAGAAATAAGTTTAGCTGAGTGCAAGATTTGGATGTAGTACTTTTTTAAGCTTTCAAATTGTGTATGTTAAGGGCAGTTTTTACTATTATCATTCCACGTTAACTATGATTTTTTTTTTTAGATTGATAAAAGAACTTCAGCGGACGGGAACCATTGAACAGAGCAGTGAGCCGTCTAAGCGGAAAAGTGCAAATTCTGGCGAAGAAACGTCCGAAGATGTAGAGATGTCCAGCGCAGTAGAAGATGATGATGATGATGGACCATTTACAATCAACGAGAACAAGCTGCGTGGTGGACTTACTGAAAAAAACGTCCTCAAAGCTACTGTGACTGAATTATACTATTTGGTGCCTTAATTTTTACTAATTTGTTTCATTTTTCAAAAAACTTGAAACAGTTATTTCTATTTTGCATTAAATTATACACAGAAATAATAAGCAATTCTGGTAATTTATGATTATTTTCCAATACTACAAAATTTTTATAGTTATTAATTCGCAAAACTTTGTGAATTAATTATGGCGGTTATAATTTAAGTGTGGCAAAGAGTCTGAAATCAAACTTGTTTATTCGACGGGAATGAAGCGAATGGGTGATCCCGAGCCATGGCGTATTTTTCTTCATCTCTTAGATCGTGGTTACGGTGACAATCTTTGTAAGGTAGGCCTACTATTTTTGAATTTTCACTGTGCTTTGCCAATTAATTTGAAATATATTATTGAATGAAAAACTTCTTTTGAATTTGGTATTTACTTCTAGAATATGCAACGTAGCTAGCATATGAGATTTTTTTTTTGGTGATTTTTATGCTGTTTGTAATCTTTTAACTCGAGTGGTTCTCCTGTTTCGTAAACGAATACAATTCATACTTTTTGAGGAATTTTTGACTCTTCCTTTTATCGTTACCTTATGGCTACCGCTTGATATAATCAGTCAGCTACTCATTACGAAAGGTGGCCTTCCAGGTTTTCACTTTGAATTGCCATTTTATGTCTCTGAATATATTTCCGATGTCTGAAAGAAAAAGTAAGCATCAAAAATTGTACTTTATCAAGCGAAAATAGATGTTTTGTTGAAGTGAGGAAATCCACCCCTTTTTCTTCAGAAAATATTAATTCTGACATTTTGTTGGATTTTTTAGTAGGAAACGCTATATTTTTATAATTATTATCAGTTTAACAACACTACAAGTGTAAAGAATGTTTAATCTTTTTACCTCATTTCTTGAGAAACATAAATATCACATTGTTACATTTTCTTTTTTTTTGCAGTCTCTTGCTGATCCACAAAGAATAGCAGAATCGGATGAATTTATAGAACAAAAATGGCAGGAAAGGATTAAAAAAAGATGTAAATCAACAAATATTTTGGAGCAGTCATCCGGTGATTTGACTTCGTCGACTAAGATGACGGAAACAACTGAAGCTTCTGCGCATGAGATCGTGGAAGCAGAGAATAGTGCTTTTATGCAACAGCTTGAAAGTTTGAGGGTGAAAAAACGTGTTCGCCCTTTTCATCAGCGTTTTCCCGGCAAAGTGAATTTTATGCAATTTATAACATCTGAATGTTTGGAACATTAAGAATTTATTAAAGCTTGCGAATTTTGTTTTTTTTTTTTGAGTAGTATTTCGTTTGCGTAGATTAGGAGTTTAAATACTTTCTAGGCAGGGAAATTTGCGCAAACATTAAGAAGTAAAAGTTGCATTTAGTCCATACGGCAACTAGGAAAAAATTCATCCATCCCTGAAGTGCTTTAGCTGGTCTAGTTATTTTATTTCTTAATTTCGATATACTTCAATTTTTTTGCAGAACAGTGGGATCATACAAGCAGTGGCCTTGAATCAGCCATCAGTTAATCATCCTGCTGCAGGTTATCAAGTATCTGACCCTGTTTTTGGTTCTCAGAACGAACGATCAGGCACAGTGCAATCCGATCAGTTTGTTTTTTTTGCTGGTGATGCGGGATCAGCTGTTGTTGCTGGTAAACCGAAACCTCGTGATGGCATTGGTAGAATCTGGTCTAATGTGAGGATTTCGAATGGATTAAATTCCGACGATAATTCCAATAGAATTAGATTAGAAAGTAATTATTTTTTGCAGGAAATCAACGTTTCATCGCACCCAACACAAATTCAACATGTGACAGAAGCAAGATATCAGTCGGTTAATCCTGTATTTGTTGCTCACAAAGTAGCAACATCGACATCATCAGTGCATTTTATTCCTACATCTTGCAGTAATGCTGATGGAATTGGACAAAATGTTAGTAATTTTGTGCAAGATACCACTGTTGCGATGTGTCCAACGCAAGAAATGACAGCAGTACGATATCAAATGGTTGGTCCTGTTTTCATAACCGAAAACGCTCAGTCAACATCAGCGCAGTTTCTTCTTCCTGTTTCTAATGCAGTTAGATCCGATAATGAGCACTTCATCGAGGAGAACGTGGTTCAGAAGATTTTAACACCAGCAGTAGATACTATGGAACCAAGTGGAGAGTGTGCTGTTAATGATCGTAGCAATATGTCTTTGTCGCCCCTTAAGGAGAGCAGTCTTCTAAGAGAATTGCATAGTGCACCGTCAATGGATAAGTCGATAGAGGTGATGCTACAGGAGAACAGCACTGAATGTTATCGTTTTGTTGAGCAGTTTGCTTCAACTATGAATTCTCGTTCGAATGTCGTTAGCAATGTAATTAATGCGGAAAGCGAAATTACTCGTATCGCACAACAGCTTGCTCAATCTGCGGGTGATGCACTTAGATCTGTTGATGATAACAATGGTATGAAGTCTTCTGATGATAATGATTCAGCTGTCTCTGTTGATACTACGAATATGAACAAGTCTACTGATAATAATGTTATGGGAATTAGGCCCAGTCATGATAAAGAAGAAACACAATGACTTTATTGTTTTTTGTATTTTGCTTTGATTTTCAATTTTTATTTGCTTAAAATTTAAAATTAGGGTCAGTATAATAAATGACCGATGCTTATTTTAATTTTGAGTGCGGAATAGTTTTTGATTTAATGTATTGTCTCGATGTTTCATAAGATCTTCTGAAAAAACTCGAATACCGGGAATTTTGTAAAATTAAATGAAATTTTAGTTGTAGTAGTTTGGTTTGAGCTAATGGAATTTAGTAGGATGTTACAGTTTTAAGCGGATGTCTTTGAAAACGATGTCTTTGTTCTGTACGTGTCTTCATACTATATAAAGAAAATTGAATTTCAGGTTAAAATTCTTTCATAAAACATTTCTCAAAGATAATTTTGTAGTTTCTTTTGCAATTTTGAAAAGATTTCCACCTATTTCTTCATTAAACTGCCGCAGTTTTATTTGTTGCGTATTTGTTGCAGAAACTGCTTGGTATCATAGCCTTTTAACGTTGATTGAACGTAAATAAAGGAGTTCATTGTATAAGAAAAGTTAACAAAACCGCATAATCTGGTAATCTCATACTTTCGTTTGTATTTCATGTTTATCAAGTTGTGAAATTTTTCAACATTTTCTTTGTCAATTAGGCAGAATTTTTTGCGTCCTTCGCGTATGCTTGTTGCAGAGGATTTACGATCCAAAGAATAGTTTAGAGAAAAGAAGTAGAAATAATATCATATGATCATTTATAAGATTACGACTCTTCACTGCTTTTGCTTGTTTGTTTTCATTTCATTCAGATATTTTTCTTTTTTGTATCTTGTTCTATATTATACTAGTAAAATTTGTTGAAAAATTTTTGCTGACTATTGTGTTCGGACTGATAATATTCATCAATGTATTTAAAAAATGAACTTCAAGAAAATATGCATAAAAATTTTAATCAGAATAGTTGAGTGCTGCCTAATGTTTACTGTTTTAAACGAAATGAGATGTTTTAATAGCTAATATCAAATGGTTGGTATTTTACGATGTCATCACGTTTCACGTGATGTAATTATATTTATTCTTAGTTGTCTGACATTTTTTTCTCCAAGATTAGATTGTCGTTTTTTCATTATGAAAAACATTTCATTTCTGGGATAATATGTCAGGGTGTCTAAGAATAGTGAAATTTAAATCTTACTCAATCTCGAAACAAGATATAATTTTAAGGTAAATGGCATCCCGAAGAGGTGTAACAGTGTTACTGCGTTTTCTGCATCATCGGTCATATCTGATACCAGCATCATGCAGTGTGGTACCTACGACTAATCGTTTTTTTTACACAACTCGATCAGCCAGCAAACCGATGATAACTGAAAGTTTCGAATTTCAGGCAGAAACAAAGAATTTGTTGGATATTGTCGCAAAATCACTTTATTCGGATCGAGAGGTTAATTTCTTTCAACTGATCTTATTTTATATCCTAAATAATTCATCTTTGCGTTGTATTTTGATTGATCCTCTTCCTTTCTAATGCAAATGAATAACCCTTATACTTCACATGTTAATTATGAAGGTTTTTATCCGAGAACTGATATCAAATGCAAGCGATGCTTTGGAAAAGAGACGATGCAAAAATCTGGAAGCCAACAATGATTCGAATATTGCCTATGAAATCAAAATAATCACGGATGAAGATGCACGGTTGATTATTTTCGAAGATAATGGGATTGGCATGGACAAAGAAGATTTAGTGAATTGTCTGGGAACAATAGCTAAATCAGGTGATATATTTATCAAATTCTTCTAAAGAAGAAATTTTATGCTTTTCCTGGTTATATCAAATAAAATTCTCATATCAATTTCACTTTTTTTCCAGGTTCCAAAAAATTCATGGAAGAACAATCTTCGATGGGCCGTGCTTCTAGTGAAAGTATTATTGGGCAATTTGGCGTTGGTTTCTACTCGGCATTCATGGTTGCAAATAATGTTATAGTGAAAACGCGCAAAGAAGATAGCGATAAAGGTTATATATGGAAGTGGAATGGGTATGTCTGAATAAAATTTCAAATTATTTTAATTTTATGTTGTCATATCATATGATATGTTATAACCTTGCAATTAGACGGTATTTAAAAGCTTATTTCACATTTTTAGGATAATATTATCTTACTTCGAGATGTTCTCTAATTCCTTTTAATACAAGATTATTCACTGAAGTAAATGTTCTAGAAAAGATACATATTCAGTGGAGGAGGTCGATTCGTTACCTGTAGGTTCACGTATTGAAGTTACACTTCGACCTGATGCAGCAGAATTTGTAAAAAAAGATAAGGTTGTGGAAGTGATCAACAAATATTCTTACTTTGTCACTTTACCGATTACGGTGAATGGAGAACGAGTAAATACTGTGGACGCAATTTGGACAATGAATCCGAAAGAAGTGACCTCCGAAATGCATAATACTTTCTTCCAACAAATCGCCAAGACGCATTCACCTCATCTATTAAATGATCGACCGCAGTACACTATTCATTATAAGGTTAGAATTTTTATTTAATCTAATATTAATTTTTTTATTTATTAAATCATATCGATTACATTTATATGAAGGCTTTTTTTTTGTAATATGCTGCATGTGCTTATTTCGTTATTTGGTCATATGAAAACCACACCACTGTATTAAGCATATTGCAGATGTAGATTAGAAATAGCGAATTGAAACTGTTGCATTGTTAATTATGAAATCAAAATCCAAACATTTAGTGTTTTAGGTGGATGCTCCGATAAATGTCAAGTCTTTGCTATATGTTCCATCTCACAATGTATCGCAATTCGAGTTTGCCAATTCGACCGATCAGTCGGGAGTTTCTCTATATGCACGAAGGGTCCTTATAAAGGTTTCTTTTTTCCCTCTCTATGAGTGGATAGTTAGTTTATCGTATCTTTAGTGCAAGTTACAACATTAATGCTCTACAGTTGTGCTGTTGTGTTTATTAATTGAAATTGATTGTACTCTTGTATGATTGTTATGAAAAGTTCAAAAATTCAGGCGATTTCGAATATAAATGACGCAGTGTAAATGGTTTGGAAAAAAGTGTTGCAAGTTTATTAGTTAAATAAACTCTTAATTCTTTTTATTTCTTTGCGTACAAATATTTGATTGAATTCTTTTCAGTCGAACGCCAAAGATCTTTTACCGCGATATTTGCGTTTCCTAGTTGGTGTAGTCGATTCAGAAGATATTCCATTGAATTTGAGTCGAGAAATGCTGCAAATGGATGCTGTTCTTGTGTAATATCTGTTTTTCATTTTTTTGAAATTTCTAGATCTTGCACCTGATCCTCTGAGCAATACGAAGACCGCAACATTATATGTCGCCTTTATTCGTATATCCCTTATTTTTATCTTACAAATGCACCGTTTGGCAGAAGTTAACACATAAAATAGAAAAGCGTAATATGTACAAGCGTTTGTAAGCGAACTTAACAGGAATTGGAGATTGATTATTAAAAAAAACTTATTAAATTGATGGAATAATTCGAAGAAATGTTGCAGTTATTGGGTCCCATTTGTTAAGCGATGTTACTTTAAATAGCACTTGAAAAGAGCTCTTTAATTTTTGATGTTTTGATTACAAACTGTTCAGGAAACTGCGCCAAATTTTAACTGACAAAGTTGTGTCATATTTTATAAACGAAATGAAAAAAGATCGAATAAAATATAAGGAATTCTACAGTGGTTATTCCTTGTATTTTAAGGAAGGTATTTGTACCGAGACTGACCAAAATATTAAGGTTGGTTTGAATTCATTTAATTAAGATACATTACAGTTCACTTTCACAGTGCATTTAATTTTATTTTATTCTGTTTTGAAAATTGTAGCAGGGCGTTATGTTTTGAAAAAAGTATGTTAGCTTTGTCGAATTGTTAACTTTGCGTTAAAGTGGAAGCCTTTTTTACATAATATCAATTCTTTTCATGAAGAAACACTTAAGATTAAAGTACTTCTTTAAATGCTTTTCATGTTTCTTGAAAGTTGTGATTTTTCTTCAAAGAGAGGATAAAGAAATATTGCTGATAAATGACGGAATGAAATTGTGTCAGCTCTTGCCTCTTGCCTTCTCTTGCCTTTTTTTTGTTTAGTTTTAATTGATTTGCATCGGGCTCCTCTTGATTTTTCTGAGTGTGAAAGGGAATTGGTTAGTGGTTTTAATGTAGATTATTCTAGTACTGGTTTTGCTTTTTTATTTTTGGGAGAATATGGTAATTTATTATATTTTAGGTTTTTAGCTTCGCACCAATTATTCATCTTTCAATATTTCAATTGGTTTGAATCAATTAAAAAAAAAAAAAAAAGAACTGTGTTTTAGGAACAAATAGGCTCTTTATTATTGTTTGAATCATCAGCTCTCAAAGCAGGAACTTTAACTAACTTGAATGAATATGTGGACCGAATGCAAGAGAATCAGAATGAAATTTATTATTTATTTGCTCCAAGGTGAACTGTTTGTGCATTTATGCTATTTTTGTAAGCTATGCAAAAATTTTGAAGATGTGATTTATTCAGAAATATTTTTATACAAGTTAGAATAAGCAGGTGAAGTGGCCCTTCACCAGACATTTTTATTCAGATAAATTTAGTGTCGAAATGTATTTTAAAAATATTTAAGTTCAGAACGAGGAAATTCGATTCATCCGTAATTCATATCTTTTTTTTTCAGTCGCCAACTTGCGGAACATTCGCCTTATTATGAAAAGTTTAAATCAGCAAATAAGGAAGTTCTTTTTGCATATGATGCTGCCGATGAAGTTTGCTTACTGTCTATGCAACAGTTTCGTATGAAATCAATTAAATCAGCAGAAAATTGGGATCATATCGAAGGAGGTGGTGACTCTCAAAGTGCAAGTAAGATAGTCTTAATTTCAAAAGAACTGAAAGACCTGAAATACTTCTTTGTTCTTAAATAATTTCCTTAATTCTATATATCATTTTTATGTACCTTATGATGGGTTTCAAATTTCCTACACATTTTTATTTATGACTTCATATTAGCCATATAAACTTTAACTTTGTAATAAAATCAAAAATTGCTCTCACTAATCTACTGTGGAATTGTTTTTTTTTTTTTGCTTTAAAATCATGCAAATTTTGTTGCAGCGATAACGATACGCGATGCTGACAAGAAAGATTTGCTGGATTGGTTGAAAACTACATTGGGAAGCGTGAAAGTAAATGAAATAAAGGTATTTTAAATGTACATATGTCATTAATAAGTCTTTGAAAAGAAAATTTTCTGAATGGAATAAAAGAAAAAAATTTTTATCCTTTATACTGCAGAGTTCGGGTACAACAAGCGAGCATCCTTGTATGATCACAGTTAGTGCGGAAATGGGTGCTGCTCGTCATTTCCTTCGTGTTGGACAAGTGAAGGATACTGAGCATCTCGCTTTTTTGAAACCAACTCTTCATATCAACTTAAATCATCCAATTATCACTGCACTAACCAAACTGCATAAATCAGAACCGGCAGTAGCTGGTCTTGTTGCTGAACAGGTACTAATGTGTTTTTCACTTGTATTATAGTTGCTATAAAGAAACATGCTTTGCATCTTTTAATGTCGAGATTTCAAAGAAGCAAGCATGGTTTTAATTGGTAATAATTGGATTTAATCAGTGATATAATTTGAATTCTGGAAATTTAGTACTGATCCTTAACTTTATGACTTTCTTTCACTTTGTATTGCTCATATCCATAAATGCAAAAAAAAAAAAAAAAACACCTAATTGAGCTATATGATAAGACACTCCTTGCAAAGATTTGCGCAATGTTGGCTTGATGCATAAGTTTCAAGTTATCAGTCACACTATCTTCTGAAAAAGAATTTTGCAACACAGTTCTATTTAGTATGCAGTTTTGATGTGTTATCCTTACTGCAGGGAATTTTTTGTATCTAATATAAAAGAAATTTTTATTTCATAATTTCTTTTCTTATGATTTACAAATGTTGTGTTTAGTAAGGATTTTAGAGTTTCAAATTTTGAAGGTGTTAAAAAAAAACATGCTTTTCTGCTTTCAGATCTATGACAATGCCCTGATAACTTGCGGATTGATGAAAGATTCATCGAAAATGGTTGACCGGGTTAATCGATTGCTGAGTGAGCTTCTAAAACCAAAGTCCCCAATTCTTACGCCTTGATTTTTTTTATCGATGAATCTTGTTACTTTTTTCGTCGGTTTATTTGAATCATCTGTTGAAGTAATTGTAAGACTTGATGACTAACATAGCTTTTTTTAACGTGAAATATTTCTAATTTTGTTTTTTGCGAATTTAAAAAGACAAAATAGAAGTATGAGTAGCGAATTGTTTTTTGCGTTAAATTCTCACTAAAATAAAGTATTTGTTAGAATTTATGATAAAATTTGTGAAATGCTATTAAAATCCTGTTAAATCCTTTTCAATTTTTTGTTTGCATTATTCATATTGGTGTCATGTTTCACCTATCAGCTAATTAAAAACTGCCGATAATAGAAAAAAGTTCGTATATGTTTTGGTGATTGAACATTCCACATTCTGCTACATTCTTCCTGGAGCATTAATCTGTTGTTTTTAATCTAGCTTGTAATTTACTTCATCTATTTCTAGCTGTTCAACATTACCAACATAGATTGGTGACAAGATGCAGGCTCTATTGCAAGCGTATGAAGATATGCCTGCTGTAACGAGGATTTATACAACTGCTTGTGTCTTAACTACACTTGCAGTGGTAAGTGTATTAATTATTGATTCCAACTTTTTATTATTTATTTCAAACTGATTGGAATTCTTGGCTATTCATTTTAATATATTTGATACCTCTTATCAGTGATTTTTTTCCATACTATTGTAATCCTCTACTTTCTTTTTTTACCGTCTATGGCTTCTTTTTGATTTCAATTCGTCAATATTGCATTCTCTAACAACACAAAAGATATACTGTACCGGTTAATTGACTTTCTGCAATCCTTATATAATATGACCTTAAAATCATGAATAAGTTTTTATTTGGTTTTATTGAATTAATCCGAACTACGATAGTTTCTTTTATTTCAGCAATTGGATTTTGTTACACCATTTCACTTGTATTTTAACTGGAATTTAATTATTTATGATTACCAAGTAAGTTGGTTTTTTCTATTAACGAGCTGTAATTTACACGCATTCACAGAATTCTTGAGTATCCTTAATGGCATAGTTTTAAAAAAGGAGCTTTTCTTATAATAAAAGCATATTGTGGAATATTGAACTCTAAAATCGATCTCAACGAATAATTTTTGATCAGAAGTTAATTAATGTCGATTAATGAGAAATAGTCTGATTTCACTGTATTTGATTAAATATCAATTCTTCAAATTTTTCCAGTTTTGGCGGTTGTTAACATCGTTTTGTTTCTTTGGTTCATTTGGGTTTAGTTTCTTGTTCAATATGATTTTTACTTATCGATATTGCATGATGCTCGAGGAAGGTTCGTTTCGTGGAAGACGAGCTGACTTTGCTTTTATGTTCATTTTTGGAGCAGTTTTTATGGTAATATATTTTGTTCAGTTACTTCTGCTAATTTAGATCATATTTTTATTGCAATATAAAATAATTTGAACTCTCAATTGCTGTTTTAAATATGTTTGCATATATTTAAGTATAGTAAAGAATTGAAGACATTTTGTTTCCGACTAAATGCCGTGAAATGTATGTGTTTTGTGAGCCTCAATTAAGTTAGGTTTCAACATGTATTATTTATGATGAATGTTTAGCTCAGGTAATTTGTCTTTAAGGCATTATTTGGCAACCAACAGGCATTTCAAGCTTGTTCTTAACCTTATTTAATAGAATTAATTGTCTGAAGTAGGTAAGCTTGTAGCCATTCACATTTAATAAATTTGGGAAGTTTGATTATTTTGTTGATGCCTTATGAATTTGTTTCTAAATGGATTAAGTTGAAACTGTTTAAATTAACCAGTTACTGAAAATCTATTATTTTGTGGAAGAATTTCATTTGTTTTATTTCACGCACTCAAATTCATCGCAATTTGTAATTCTGGCGATCATTTCCTAATTAATTTAGATAAGATTTCATGTTATGAGATTTCATGTTCCACAGAATTCATGTTATGAAAGACAAGATATTCGTAAGGAATAACATACTCATGATATGTTCCAAGCTATTACATTAGTATTCATTATTGATTGTTCTGAATCTATTTGCTGCAATTTATTAATGTTTTAGATTATTTGTGGCACTTTTGTGCATATGGTATTTCTTGGACAGGCATTCACCATTATGCTTGTTTATGTATGGAGTAGACGGAATCCATATGTGCGCATGAATTTTTTTGGTGTCCTTAGCTTCAATGCTCCCTACTTACCTTGGGTGCTACTTTTATTCTCGTTGCTTCTCGGTAACAATGCTATCGTTGATTTCATGGGTGAGCTTAATTCAAATAATCTCATACATTTTATTCTCAATTTCGAAAATTCTTACAGGGAATTTCATATAATTTCCAGTGCATTCTTTCTGATTTTAATAAAGCTATGAAATCGGATCTCGATCAGTTTTATGATCAATTTGGAATACTAATTCGTATTTGCTGATTTATTTCGTTATTGAGCTGGCGTCTGATTTTTAATAAATAAATCGTTTACCATGCACAATATGGATAATCATGCTGTGCTTTCAGTCATTTTTTGAAATCAGTCTTCGATAGCTAGTTATATCCTATGCTAAATATGGCTCGCTCTCTTGAGACCAATTTGTGAAAAATTGTAATTCGTGTTAATCTGGTATTTTAATTCCGAGGTAATATTTTTAGGAATAGCATGTGGTCACTTCTACTTCTTCCTGGAAGATGTGTTTCCGTTGCAACAGAATGGTTTTCGTGTTCTGCAAACACCTCATCTGTTAAAGTGGCTATTAGATCCGGTTCCAGTTGTACCCGTTGATATAGATGAACGACCTGGTGGTTTTAATTGGGGTGAACAACCACCTGGACCTGAATAAGCTCATAATCTTTTCCATTATTGTCTTTTATGTGTACTGTATTATTCTTAAGGGAATTTTCCTAGATATTTAAAGGTTTTTTATGAGTATAGTCAAATATGTTCAGTGATGTTCTCTTCTTACTTTCATTTTTGATGTTTTTTTAAAAGATTGTTAGCTTCAGCTTTTTTTTGTTTTCTTAGTTTCAGTTGTTAGCTTCAGCTCACGTGCCTCTTTTGATTGGATATATATGTTAAATATGTTTCGTTGATTACTATGATTTTCCAAAAAAAAAAAAAAAACAAAACAAAGCAAAACGTAAACGTAGAAATTATTTGATTGCTCAAAATTAAGTTTTTGTTAGATTATTGTTAAATCTATTTATGATAAGGCATTTTGTTAGCTGTTTTCTTTTACTTTTCCTTTCGCTTTTTCTCTTTGCATATGATCGTAAAAATTTAAACATAAGTTCCATATTTTTTCTTGAAGACACAATCGTATAGGTATTCTGTAATAATTTCTTTTGGACTAACAGTACTGTATAATACATTTCTGTTTATTTTGATTGTAATTAATTCTGTTTCGTTACGAAATATATAGTAAATGAGAGGCCGATAGATAATTGTTGTTATCGTTTCGCTATCATATTACCTAAGAAATCAAGCAGTGCATTAAAAAAAAAGCAATTATTTTAAACTTATGAGAGTAATGAAAACATTACATAATGCAACTTGGTAATGTTGCAGATTTCGGAAATGCAATATCTAATGATGGAAACAGAAAGAAATGCGAAATGTTAGAAATACAGTAATACTGATAAGCAAAATAAAATGCAATGGGTTTGTTGAAAGAGTACAGTGAACTGTCAAAGCGTTTACCAATTGCACTAAAAACTTTTACATATTACATTTTTCCACTACCCAAAATTGTTGTTATGAAGGTATGCTTCTTGAAATTAACACCATCTTTGATCATTTAGACGATACAGTACTACTATATTGCTGGTCTTAATTCATTTTATAAATTCATTCAACATGTCTGTAACTGCAAATCAATTACTGCTGTTTGTGTAACCTGTAACCACAAATCAATTCTGCTGTTCGTATAACCTAAGATACTGTCACTAATTGTGCGTCATGACAAGTGGTGAACGTACAGTATTAACGATGTGATCGATTCTACTCAAGTTGTTCACTCTTTAATTCTCCTGAAATTAGCATTATTAAGTCATCATCACATTTCTCTCCAGTTTTAGCAAGGATCTTGAATCATATTTAGTATATGGTATCACTGATGATACCAATGGTTACAAGTGATGTGAAGCTTGGTTAGTTGGTCCATTTATTTATAGTATTCGCAATACTGTACGATTGGGATATATTTGAGGTGATAATTTCATTTCATGCAATTATATTGATATCTATTGATAATTCTCCCATTTCTGGAACAAGGTAATGATTGCTTTATCCAGTTCTTTGATAATAGAGTATACCTTTAGTTTTTTGCTAAAAATATCGTTTTTATTTAGTAATTGGATAGGACATACATTTTAGATCATTTTTACCCAATAATTGGATAGGACATACATTTTAGATCATTTTTACTCAATAATTGGATAGAACATACATTTTAGATCATTTTTACTCAGTAACTGGATAGGACATACATTTCAGATGATCAAGTAATGTTGTGGCTGGAACCATCCGTTATTCAACGGCATGAAGCTAAATAAATGTGCGCTAACACATTGAAACGATATTTTCTTTGCTTATGATTTGTATTTAAATCACCAAGATATTACCAATAATCTAATTTATTTCTTTCTCTTGTTTACATATATTCAACTTCAATGATGATTTGTTCTGCTTATTTTTAAAACTCTAAAATTTATGCTTTAGAATTTGGAATTTATATGAAATCTTAAATCTTCAATATCACCACAAATAATCTATGAATTATTTCGATAATCTTTGAAAAATAAATAAAATGAATGAGGAAAATCTTCTCTGTTTTAATGATTCATTAGGAATTGCTTTCAGGATGATTGCAGAATATGAAAATGATTCGAATGTTATAAACATAACCGATACTGAAGATATTGTTTTTGCGACAGGCTTTAAGCAGTGGTTAGTTATAATAATTATGGAACATATTGATATGATAGTCTTCTGAATGTGACTGACCAATCTTTTAATATTAGTTTTATACACGTGCGATCGTTTAATAAGAAGCACAAATTAATATCCATTTTTGGAAGAAATTTTTTATGACGGTATCGAAACTGTTAAATGAAATGCTTCAGAGAATGGAAAAATTGATCTAAATTTTTTATTTATTTAACTTGGCATAACTTTTTATATGTTTATTTGTAGTTTTTGTAATTTAAAAAAAAAAAAAAACTTTCTTTACACGAACTTCTTTATTATATAGGGAGATATTTGGAAATTAATAATCAGGCTATATCGCGTTTAGCAAATTTGTATGGAATTAATTTCCAATTTTCAGTATTCATTATATCTTCAGCAACTTTCAGCTGTTTCATAGATTTTATGTTTACTAAGAGAAGTATAACATGTAAATGTGTTTCAGCAGGACGAAAGCGTATCACCATCGCGTTTAATTGCATTAACTAATCATGGCACTCAATTGAAATAATTTTTGCGTAGCGTACGTGTGGTATTTTTTTAAAGAGAAAGTAGAGGTTTGTGAATTGTTTTGTCCTATAGTTTTCTTATTATTTTTTAATGTTTTTTTATGGATTTTTTCTTTTTTTTTTGTTCCATAAATGCAACTAAAGAAGACCTATTAGCTACTTTTTGGGTCATAATCAAAGCTATTGACATAATTTAACTGATGCGTAGAATATATAGCAAGCAGAACAGTTAATTGAATTTACATCTGCCAACATTCTAATTACGTTTTTCATGTGTTTGTTTAAGAAACACTTAAAGTTTTTATTTCTCCTTATTTTAATTTTCGAATTTTTTATTTCAATTATGTTATATGCTTTTTTAATTATGTTTTTTTTAGTTATTGTCAGTGATTTATTTTTTTTGTATCCATTCATTCGTCGTTTCTGCATTATAATTATTGTCATTTATTTTTTTTTTATCCATTATTCCATTCGATATTTTTGCATTATTTCTGTTCTGTTCATGCTTAGATGATATTCAGAGCGTAACCATAGAAAAGGGACATATTTTATTGAAAGATCTAAATTGATATGAGGGATACATTTGAACGTGTAAATAAGATCGTTCTGCTTGACCTAATTTCTGAAATCGACCACTACTTTTGTTCAGATTTTACTGTTTTTGATTCGTGTTAACGACTTGATTCACTTAGCTTTAATTACTTTCCCTTCTGATTGTTGCCTTTTAATGCAATGAGTTAAAAGTTCCCTTATGTATTTTTTAGCTCTGTAAAGTGCAACATCATTCATATTTATGCAAATTCTATATGTTTTCATTTCTCTTGCTCTTCTTTTTAAAATTTTTTCGTTTTCTTCTTAGCACTTTAATAAATGTGTTTTTTTTCCTTAACCATATTTTGAATTTATCATGTCAGCAGTGCAACTCAGTGTTATCATTCGTGTTACTGTGTTGATAATCTGTTATGGAATGCTGTAAATAACAGAGAACTCAATCATATGCATTGGATAACAGCTTTTTTTTGTTTTCTAAAATTCATTTCACTCAAGAATTCCTAGAATGTAAGCTTTATTTCAACTTTGCAGGTTTTTAAAAATCATTTCTCTTGTTCACAATTCGCATCTTGATGTCTATAAACAAACTTCCAATACTATAATTTTTAAATTCTTAGACTTTGCTGTGCTGGATTTTAAAATTCAAAAATCTTACACAATATCTTTCTCTAACAATTGATAGCTAATAAAATGGTCAAGACTGCTGGATTATTTGTTGATGTAAAAGGTAGTTCTGGAACTGAAAAAATCTCAAATTATGCTAGATATTGAGCATTTACCAATCTAGATTCCCATAAATAATCAATCGTCTTGGAGATGCGAAGAAGATGCTGACGATAATTATCGACGTAAACATTATCAGCAGAAGAGTGGAACATGATCAATTTAATGATTGTTAAAAAGGTAGTAGTGATAAGGGACATAAACACCACACCGATCATCGTCTTGTTGATCGTATGGGCACATCCACACACATATGGAATAGAAAAAGAGGAAAATTGAAATCTGTGAATGTAAAATCGAGAAAAACAACGACGACCCGAAAAGAATTCGCAAAGTGCTCTTCGTCAAATGACAGCGAACATTTTGTTTATATTCACAGCAGCGGTACTGCAGCGTAAGTATTATCATTTTTAATTTTTGCCAAAAAATTATTATATTGTTATTTGATAAAAAAACTTTTCCAATTAATTATTATTTTCATTTTTCCAGTTCTATTCATGTTTAATGATAGCTTTACTATTTTCAAGTACTGGTAAGAAATTCATTTTGGAACAAAGCAATTCATCATAGAAGATTTTATTGATAGAGCATCATGATAACTATATGATGCAATAATTAATTTATGTGATTTAGACAAAATTTGTTATCATTTCTTTGATTAAACTATTTCACTTATCTTAATTTACACACATTCAGATTATTATATCATATGTGCTGGAAGCTTTTTCTTTCTTAAGAGCTAAATACTATAGATATAAATTTACTAATTAACAGGAATGTTTTTAGTAGTATTTATTAATTATATTAAAATAATCAACTCAATGAAGAGCTATTGAATTTAGGTTATTGCATTTTTCGATGCTTCAGGATTTGAAATATCAGCTATCTGTAAAATTTAAGTTTACATCGGGACTGAGAATTTTTTTTTAGGATCCCAATATTCCAAATCCCAAACTTTTATTGATTTTTTTTTTTTTGATTTTGCTTCCAATTTATCACCAGTTACTCAAATTTCAGTGAATGGTATTATTGGAGATTATACGAATCTAAACTCATGTTTTGTTTACAAGAAAGGCTATCGATTAGAACTGAGTGCAAATGATATAGAAAGTACGGAAAGCGTGGAATTTAAGGATGATTGCCTCAGATCTTGTCTTCGATCATTACTTTCCGGTGGATTCGTGTGTCGCTCATTGATGCATATGCCGAAAGATGAAGTTCGTTTTGCTTAAAGTTGATATATTAAAGCGTAATGTGAAAAAAGTAAAAAATGAAGTGCGGCAGAGAGATGAAGTTGGATTCCAGTCTTATCTTTATTATCTATGATAACAGGATTAAATTTACACTGAATTATTCAGACAAGATGGATTAATAAATTAATATACTTGAGTCTCTAGAATCATTAGAATCAGATTAGCAATATTCTAATGATATTCGGTGATTCGAGCAAACGATTCTATCTTACATATTTGAAATCTAATCATATCGCTTAAATTTGGATCTAAAATCGAAAAATGCTTATTTCTAAACAGAATTTGAAAATTCAAAAAGTTCCTAATTAATAAATTTTAGGCACTTGGTTAAAAATTTTTCAGGATTGTGTACTTACTGCACTCGATGGACAAAAAGCTGTACGTACAGTAAAGAAACCATCTCAGATACCTGTGAATTTCTACGAGAATTTGTGTGCCAAATTTCCGATACAAGGTCATCTAATCCATAGTACTGCAGCTCTTAAATTTACATTTCACACAACAAGTAGTAATATTGCATCTTATTTTCTTAAATGGAACATTAAATGAAGCATCATATTCCTAAAAAACATTTGTAAAATACTGATAATGACAGAAATACTCTTTTCAATGAAGATTAAGAGTTGCAGGAGGTGTTGTTGAAGGACTGCTAAGAGGTTTCCGAGGTGGTGATGGTATGATCAAGCTGACGCAAACTCGAGGATCTAATCCGTCAGCACTGATTATTTTAGACGGTGTTCAGGAAAATAAGGTCTGATTTCTAATTTTTTACTAAGCTTCTGATAAAACTGAACCATTCTTATAACATATGAAAGATGGTGGAGATCTTTCATGATTTGAAGTGCTTTTTATTAGCACAATATATTTTTTTAGAATTTTGACATCACTTATTATGAAGACGAAATCAAAGACTGTTTCAAAATGACTATGGATGAAAAACATAATGGGAAGAAACTAATCACTGTCGATTCCGATACTGCGGGAATGGCTGTTCAGGTAATTGAACTTCTACTTGACATTTTAAAAAATTTTCAATTGAGAGGATTGGTAGATGTGTCTAACGTAAGATTAAGAATAAAAATCTGAAAAGTGACAAATTCATTACTCCTTTTTACTTTTTTCTGAAATTCCCTTACAATATATTCGAAAAATACAAATTGAAGCCATGGATCGAAATCGAATTTAATATACTCAGCGACTCAGTACTTAATAAAACGATTACTGTCACGGAAGCGAGCACTGGTGAAGTGATTCTGTGCGGGAAATTAAAAGTGAAAGGAAACAGAGATGAGTGGGAAAAAGCCAAAAACGGCATACAAAGATCCAATAAATTTTGTCTGACTGCTATAATTTCTATCCTTGTAAGTGTTTTCATACAAATTCATGATCTGGTTTCCTTTTAAGAATTGTAGATGAAACTTTATACAGAGATTTTGGTTTAATAAATCATACAATGAAGTAGTATTACAAACAATAATATCAACAGTAAAAAAACATCCTGCATACAATCATTCAACTAAAAGAGGCTTGAATTCTAAAATCGGACAGGTGATTTCAGCTTGCTACAAGTGATGAGTGACTACTTCATGTCAATGGAACTTCAGAACTTGAATTTAATAAATCCTTAGTAATGTTCTTCATTAAAATTAACTTTCTCGGATAATATCTCATCCTTCATTGCCATAACTAAGCAATAATTTTAAATTGATGCAAAGCAACATTATCGAAACACTAGAACCGATTTGTTGTACTATCTCGAACGATCATGATTTGCCGCTGTTCTAAAACAGAGCAGAAAAATCAAAATAAGCTGTGTGACTGTCATAAAGTGGAAATCATGAACAACAGTTAGTATGTCATGAAAAATAACAGTTAGCTAAAACATCTGTACGACTTACGTCCGATGTGGATCCCGTCTGTGTCGCGTTGTACGAGTAGACGGCGACATTTCGGAGGATTTTGTCCCTGGAAATTAGATGAAATATAAAAAGAATATGAAGTTGTTAGTTGATATCCCCCGTATGCTTCAAAAAATGCGCTGAATCTATGAGTAAAACTGCACAAATAGAGTTAATGTCTTACCCTTCGATTCCGCACTTCTGTCCAAACCACTGCTACCCTCATTCCGCGTTATCTTTACATTCCCGTCACTGAAATAATTTTCGCCGGCTGTGAATTAACTTTTCATAGCTAACAATTTACTTTTCGATTCTAAAGCTACCGACAAATTAACTACCTGTCTGGCGGTTCCGCAGATCGCTTCCACGCTCTTTCTCGCGTTTTTAAGTGGTCTTCCGGGGTCTTTACTTTTCCACGGGTCTGCAAAGCATGATAGTTAGTAATAGCGTCGAAATTTACAATTAATAAATAAGTTAAATAAGGATTACCAAAGTCAACGTAGCCGGCTCCCGTTTACGTTCTCTTTTTTCTTCTGCTCTCGTTCTCTCTTTTTCCCTCTTCGGTATTTCCTCTTCCAATACTTTATTACCTCGAGTCTACAAAAAAACTGACTAATGTTAAATTTAAACTAATAAATGCTAGTGCTAGCAAAAGGACATAAAATAAAAACAAGCAAGACTGGATTCTTCAACCGAACGATATAATGGTTATGAAGATTGAAAAAGAAAAAACAAAGCTTGCACGAAGAATTGGATAGTTATTATTACTTACATTTTTACTCTGACAAAATCATGATAAACAGAAGCAAACCTAAATATAACTTGAACATTTCAAACAAAACTGAAATGAAAAATTATATTAAGGGGGTCTTTTTTAGAAAATTACGCACTTTTTTGTGAGATGAAAGAGCATCAGAATGAGAATTCGGTGGTGGTGAACCTACTTCACCTTCTTCCATTTTTAATTCCTCTTTTTCCCGATGTCCTTCTTTTCTAATTTCATTACGACGTAATTGCGATTCTTCGTTAGTTCTCTGAGCTTGAAGTTGTGGTCGATCCTCTCCATCGGAAACTTCTGGAACAGTTTGAATTTTGAACTTTCATGCGTAATATGATCAAGAACAAACAACTGAGAAATGACTGGTATAAGAATTACATTAAATCAGCAATTACTTAGTTTTTTCTTTGGTATGAGTTCAACAGGCGGTGGCTCTGAAGGTTTCCGTTTCTCATCTGTAGTAACTGGAGGTTTACGCAGCTCGGCTGGTCCGTTAGTTGGCTTTCGAAGTTCGGTAGTATTTCCCTCCGCCAAGTTTTTCTGTTTGCTTAATTCAGTGATTTCTACAGTTGAACTTTTCATTGCAATTTTTATATTTGTAGTTCCATTTGCATTTCTTGCTGCTCCTGCACGTGTTTTTTTCGTTACATCAGTTAGTCGCTGCAATGCTGATATGTTCACAAAAACAATACATGAACAAAGTAATCACTGAAAATTCAAAGAAATAATAATCCATAAAAATGAGTTGTAAACGACCCTAGAATCCTAGTTTCACTGTCAATTTATCAAACGATATGGTACCATAATTAAATGAAAAAAGGATTTGTCAAAATGAAGTGTACAGCAGTTGCTAATTCATTAAATAATTTTTACAATTTTGATGGTTACAGCTTATAACTCCAGTGAATACAGCTTATAGTAATCTGAAAAATTTTCTTAATTATCCAACAAAACAGATTAAACTCATAAGAAATATATTTTTTAAATTTTAAATTCTGACAATTTCTTGAAACATCTTAACTTGAAAAATGATTACATTATGGAATTGTGATTCAGTGTATGTATGTGCTTTGCGCATTCGTAAATGACCTGCATAAGAGGCAGCCATCAGAGAAAGATCATCTCTACGACCTTTTTCCATATCATGCACTTTGTTTACGGTTTTTTCAATGTTTGCGATATGGTTATCAATTAGCGGAAAATACGCCAACATCTGAAAAACTTTTATGCGTGAAAACACAAAAACTCGTCATTAATTATAAAAAAAGATTGTTGCCTTCAATATATACTAAAATAAGTCCCTTCCATAAGTTTAACTGGTAAAGAGAATCTTTTCACCTTAATCATGACAATTAAACAATTTCGCATCATTACATAGTTCGAACCATCCAAAATCCCAAGACATGACCGAGTCATCCTGTACTGCCATTTGTGACAGAGAGTTCTGAAAACCTTTTTTTAAAGATTCTAACAAATACAATGAAATACGATTTTAGCACACTTCTGAAAAATAGTCAGTTGTCAACGCACAGTACCTGTATGATTCATAATTCATCCCATTACATGTATTTTCAGTATTTGTTGCTTCTGGATTCCTCATATGTAATTTCGTCATGAAGCCGGGGTAACGATAACATTCCTAAAAAAGAAATCTTTTTAAAAAAATATTTCCGATCTATTCGACCCTTATTTTAAAGGGTGCAACAATTTATCTTTATCCTTTATTTTTTTATTTCGTATTTAGTAAACACACCTTATCGAAAACTGCTTTATCGCTATGCCAGTATTGTACAGTTTCAAGTACAAGAGCTAGAAATCGTCCCAAACAATTTGCTTCATTCTCGGTTAGCGCAGCTAGTATAGCGCCAATGTCGTTGAACAACTAGAAAAGATTTGAAATCATAGACAACAAGTAATAGCGGACAATGGAATGAAGCAAGTGCACGGTTATGTATGTAACCTTGTCAAAGAAAAAGACAGTTTGAAAGAAGCCAGTTCGTTGTTGATGAAGTAAAAGGATGAAATGAGCGCAGAATGCAGCATCCATATCGGTAAAGACTGCACGTGGCAAAATGCAATGTTGCAGAAAGCGTGCCATTTGTGTACCGCGAAGTTCTGAAATTTAAAATTGCAATTTCGAAATTTCAACTTAAATTGGTATATATTAAATATTTGGCACACATACACATATTTCACATATTCACATCATCAACATGTTGGATATCTCAAAAGTGATTCGACTTCAGGGAATGAGGCTTTCCTCCTAAAGCAGCCTAAAAGCCAATCGTTCAACTTTAATAAAGTATTTACTAGTTTTGCCATCCATCATTTTTAACGGCCCAAGTGAAGCGATGCTCTCCAATCTCATATCCTATCCCAGTGAATTAATCAAATCAGATTTTACGCAAGAACAACAATCAATTAAATAGAACAAAATCTTATCAACTTACTTGGACTACAATCAGCAAACAATAACTCCTTGTCATGCTTCAAAATATTTAAGATGCGTTCTACGTGATCATTCTGCTTCTTCAGCTCATCCGTCAATTTCTTCTCCACATTACGCAGCTGCTCTTCTTCTTTTGCTCTTTTTGTTTTACTCTAAATGTATAAAACAACAATTACAACTTATTCTTAATAGGAACAAAATTTAATGTAAACGCTCATATAAAATTATGAAAGAAACGGTTGAGTTTGTTTTCCAAAATTCATGTCTTAATTGCACGTAAAATAAAACCCTTCACTACTAAATAGCATCCTTTACTGTAAGCTCGCATTAAATAATGTAATAGATTTGGCCACTATCATTTTGACTACGATTTTATTTGGTCACTAGCACTTCATTAGAATTTTAATCTCATACAATTTCAGCATTTTCAGCAACGACAGCTAAGGATCTACGAACACGCTGCAATTCACGTTCATAGGTGGCTTTTGGAACAGAAATATCGTACATGGATAGCACCCAGAATATTGCAAATATCCTAAAAACCAAATATCTTTTCTTTATGAGAAAGGTCAATAAACAAATTCAAGCATTAAATTAATTAATTGCTCTTCTATTATACTTCAAGTTCAATGTAAAATGAGTTATTTAAGAATCCTGGAATTCGTAATACATGTCAGGATATAAGATGAAGCCTATTGCATTGCATTTTAGCATTATTCATCATAATCTTCACGCACTTAAATTATCTTTATTATCATTGTTTGAAAAAAGGTGAAGAACACTAACTTGGATGAAATATCTGCCCAAATGAAATCAGAGAGAAAAGGTCTAAGATTTGACTCCAATTCTCCAATCATTTCATCGAAAGCAAGTCGGAATAAGGCTGACTTGCGACTAGAGTCTAATTTCATTTTGCTTCCATCTGACTCGCGAAGTGACTTGCGGCTCTTGTCAAAATTACTCTACAACTTTTATTCTGCGTGAATTTAAATAAGACTGAGAAAAGCCAGAGGACTGATTTTAGACCTAGCGTATGCTATGGTAACATCCATTCAGTAAATATGCCGCGTCGTTACTTAAAAATTTATGATCCAATTTACAAACTGTGCAATCACTGAGATTGATAATGTTAAACTGTTTATTATAAAAATGCAAAACAAAGAAACAAACATAGACGCGATGCATAAAGGTTGGTCTCGAGATGAAAAAAGCAGCATCCACAGGAAGATGAAAGCGGCCGATAAGTTCCCAAACGGAGGGCATCCGATTGCAGTATTCCTCTTGTCGCACATTTGTACGCAAGAAAGAACCGAATTGAATTAAAGTTTCTTGGCACTAGAAATTTAAAATAAATCAAAAACACGAACAAAATAAAAATCATTTAATTTGATCAAAAATAAGCCTAGAAATACCTGATCGAGCATTTGACCGGCAAGCTTCAGAGGTATATTTGGTGATTCGGAATACACTATACATTGACGTTGTTGAGCAGTCAGTATGGATAGACCTACGATGAGATGTTCTTTGAATAGTGCATCACGAAGGCGTAATATAGCACGTCTATTTGTACGAACCATGGAGAAAGAGCCTGCCTAAAGTAAAAAAAAATCTGAAAATTCAGCTAATTCTATAAATTTAAGAGATTAATGGATTTGCACATAGCAAATTAAATATTAAATTATGTAAAAACTATCTTCTTTAGCCCTAAAATGATAAGCATATTGAACTTTACCTCCTGTCTCAGAGTATCACCTCCTGCAAGTGCTTCCAATTGATCTGCTGTTAATCCTGTCGTAGATTCAATGCCGGACATATTTTGTATAATTTCTCTCAGGACCAGTAAATCAAAGCTTAAAAATAAAGCATTTCTGATATATTATGATCAAAATCAGAATCTATTAATAATAAAAATTGCCATTCAAATTTAAAGAATGTCCATACCTTTTGTTGTTTTTCAACTGATTTGCTACGTACTGTAAAACTCCTGTCAACTCGATATTATATTTCAAAAACACACTTCCAACAAAAGTAGCAAGTGATTGCAACCAAGGAGAAAGAGATCCATCTGATGCCTAAAAATCAAATCCTACGAAATCATAACAGTGACGAAATTTACAAGCATACACAGATGGTCTTTGTAGTAGAAAAGTTACATGTATTATTGTGTTTATTACAGCGGATAAGCAAGAAGATAGTTCTGAAGCCAGATTCTGAACTTAGAATATGAAAGTAGAAATAATCAACAAGTCGAAATAATCAATTCAATGTACGTTGAGATCTCATTAATGTCGGTGAAGACCAATGATCCTGTAATATTCATTATGAGAACTTGGACCATTTATTAGCCAAATATGATTACTGACCTTAAGTTGCTGCTTATCCGGAGCTGCCAAATGTTCGATGATACAGAATGAAAGCACATCAAATTCCAGATCACTGAGAAAACGTATAGACTCAACTACTGGTTCAATAAGATTTTCGAATGTTTGAATCTGCAATATATCACGCAAGTTTACAATTTTTTCCCGTTTTTAAGAAAAATTATAAAGAATCTATTTCTATCAACAATGTTGCAAAAACTACAAACAAAATCATTCAAACTTATTGTTTCAGCCGTGAAAGAGCATCCTGATTAACAGGTTATAAAAACATGGCAAACACTATTACCTGATCTAAAATGTAATCGAAAACAACTGCAGGATGCACATGACATAGTTTTCCTAATTGACGGCCCATCATGCGCACTGTCTCCTTCGATAAGCGCCTGTAGATGTTCAGAAGGAACTGAGGAAGAAACATTAATAGAAGAAACAAGTGAAGATAATGTTTTCATAGGATTCATAAACACATGTGAAATGAATTAAATTAGATCAAAAAAAAAAAAAAAAAAAAAAAAAAAAAAAAAAAAAAAAAAAAAAAAAAA
>JARVGP010001004.1:0-26181 GCA_029876185.1 Mansonella ozzardi
AGATATTTAATATATACATATGTGTATGTGTGTATGTGTGTATGTGTGTGTGTGTGTATGTGTGTGTGTTTGTGTGTGTGTATGTGTGTGTTTGTGTGTGTGTATGTGCGTTTGTATATGTGTGTATATGCATTTGTATGTATGTAATATACCATTAAACTATTTAATACATTATTCGCCCCCACTTTTCTTTTTTCTTTGAACTAACTTTAAACTTTTTATCTTATTCTATTACTTCATTTCTCTTTTTCTCTCTCTGTTGAATTTCTTGGAATGAAGATAGAAGAGAGAAAAGAACTTATTTGCTTGGATTGCTTAAACTGTTACATGCTATATGCTAGCAAAGTAACAGCTGCTTAAGTGTAAAGAGGAACACTGAAAAGATATCAGAATATCAACGAAGTAGTAAATAAGCGTTTGGAAGAGCTGAAAATTCATTTGATTCCAACGAATGCAAATGTTTCGTACTTCTCCGTGGTTTAAACCTTTCTGTTCATTCATTCCTTACTTACTTAATTATACTATTTAGTGTATTATTAACAGGAAGGTAAAAATGTTGAATCAATTTTCATTTCTTTCATCCTTCAATTCCATTCCATTCCATTCCATTCCATTCCATTCCATTCCATTCCATTCCATTTTTTAATCGTTGAATTAGCTTATTTACTTACATAATTACTCAATACTATTGTTGTTAACAAAATGATAAAAATGATCTAATTATTCTTCTCATATTTTCAGGTGGTTTTTACTTACTTCATTTACTACCATTATTATTGTTCTTTATAATGAACAGAATGACTCAATTATTAATTTCATATTTTTACTCATTCATTCTATACTTTCTTCTTTTCTCTCTTACTTGTTTATTAACTTAGCAATTCATATTGCTGATAACGATAAAATGTGATAATGATAGGTTGCTATTGTTAATGATGATGATAAAAATGATAATGGTAGGTTGCTATTGTTAGTGATGATAATAAAAATGATAATGGTGGATTGTTATTATCATTGTTATTACTATAGTTGTGGTTATTGTTGTCATTATTGACAATGATAATGCTAATAGTAGATGTGTAGAAGAGTTGTTAGAAAAAATTTCAAAAATTTTTCGAAATTTTCTATTTATAATTTCAAAATTTTACATTCGGATTAGAAAAAAACGAAAAGATTGGATGACTGAAATTGAAGAGGAATGAGGAGGGAGAAAAAGAAGAGAACAAAAAAAGCAAAGTGAAAATGCTGATAAGACAAATATCAGTGATAGGATGAATTCATGGAGTATACAAATACACATCATTGAATACATATATTCTACATACATACATACACACACATACATACATACATATATACATATATACATACATACACACATACATACATACATACATACATACATACATACATACATACATACATACATACATATATGCATACGCAATACGATATTATTATCATTGTACATCATTCTTATCCTAACTGCAGTTGTTTTAGCTTTTATTTTTAAAAAAAAAAAAAATTTACGAGAAAATTCGTATTTTTTATTTCGCTCCTTTTCAATTCATTTATTTTTCAAAATTTTTTAACTTCCAAAATTTATTATTTGAGATATTTAACAACTATTAGCATACGCCAATAACAGCACTACAAAAATGGACGCGATCAAGAAGAAGATGCAGGCGATGAAAATCGAGAAGGTATTGTTATCTCTTTCGTATAATTCAAAAAACTTCGTGTTTATTTAAAAAGTAAAGCTTAAAAAATATACAAAACATATTTCATGAACGAATAAAGAGAACAATAAATATTATCATTAATCAATGTATTTTAGTGATATAATTTCGTTTTATTAGCATGATAGCAATAATATATTTTTCTTACTGCTAAATTAGAAAAATTCTTGTGAAATTTTGAAACTGATGCTGCTTTTAATTTTTTTAAGCATAAAGAAAAATGTGTGTAAAATTTAATGAATGGCACGGTTAAAGCTATTGAAATTAAAATACTAAGCATTAAAGATTTAATTGTACGATGGAAAGGAAAGGCAAAGATATTATTACACTATCAGTGCACAGATGAAGTAATTTTAAACATAAAAAATTTTGAGAGTAATTGTTAGATAAATTTTAATAAAAATGAGAATCTAACTTAAATTATAAAAGAAATGAGTAATTTGAATTAAGAAAAAAAATATGACGAGAAAAAATATAAAGTCAAATATGTAAAAGTAAAAAATTTTGCATTAATTGTTTGTCCATTAATTATTTATATTGTAAAAAACAATCAGAAATTATTGATACTATCAGTATTTATAAATTAAAATTTTAAAATTTAAAACTACATGTTACAATTTAAAAGTTTGCAGTTGCAATTGTTTAGATTTTTCATTCATCCTTCCTGTCATTTTAATTTTATGAGCCAAATTTGAATTTTTTCAAATAGCAATTTTTCACCGCATAATTTTATACAAAAACTGCAAGGGATGAAAGAATTTTTGACAAGAAGTTTAAAAAAAAAGAAACTCTTTTTTTTGCTTGGGTTACTTTTTAGTTTCTAATTTTCTCGTTAATTTTTATTTGTTCCTCTCTCAAATAAAATTATTTAGCGTGAAAAAAGTGGTTAACTTTTTTCGGAATTGAAAACTTAAAAATTTTTTTTTTCATTACTATTAATTGGTTATTTAAGAAAACATAAATACTTTAAATAATAAGTAATTGAATTTTAAAAATTATTTTCAAGGCATCCTCAAATTTAAAAGTCTTCTAAATAACAATTGATTGAATTCAGATGAATATTTTCAAGATCTATTGAAATAATATATTGAAATAGGAATTAATTGAATTTTAATAATTATTTTCAAGACTGTTTCAAGTTGAAAAGTTTTTGCAATAGTAATTGGAAGTGGGATTATAGTCAACTGTATTTTTGTTTGCTAAAGGATAATGCTCTCGATCGAGCCGATGCAGCGGAAGAAAAAGTGAGACAAATGACGGATAAGTTGGAACGAATTGAGGAAGAACTTCGTGACACGCAAAAGAAAATGATGCAGACGGAGAATGATTTAGATAAGGCACAGGAAGATTTAGCTGTTGCAAATACAAACTTGGAAGAGAAGGAAAAGAAAGTTCAAGAGGTCAGATTTTTTTTTCATTAGCTACTATAAGAATTGACTTACTAATTATAAGAAGTTAGCTACTAATTATAAGAATTGAGCAATTAAGTGATTGAAACTTTGTAAAATATCTTATAAAATATTAAAAAAATTTTGCATAGTATTAATTTAGTATGTAAAATTTGAAAATTTTCATTTAAGTATTTTTCTTTTAATTTTGACCAATTGAATGGATTTCTTATGTAACAAATATTTGAATAATGAAAAACTTTCAAAAATATTTAAAAAAAAAATTTTAATTCACGAATGGTTTAGTTCTGCAAAAAAAATAAATTAATAATGAGAATTCCTAAAAGAGATTTTTTTGTAAAAAAAAATAAATTTTTAAAAATTAAATACATCACTTTTTTTTAATTATTATGTAAATTGATAAGTGCTGCATTTTTCTAATTTAAAAATTCAAATGATTTTTTTAATTTAAAAAAAAAATTTAAATAAATAAATTAAAGGAAATGTAAGTCTAAAAACTTTTTTTGCAGCTTTTTTTTCAAAAAAAAAAAATTAAAAAAAGTGAAAATTATTCCTGTCACTTAATCCTCCCCATACAAGCACAATCTGTCAATTAGCAAATCGAACAAACAAACTTCAACAAATAATTCAATCTCTCAAATAAATAAGGTTTGTCTTTTTTCATTGGTTTTTTTTTTTTTTAATTCAACAAAAGGAAATACTTATTCGCTGATTTATTTGTCAACGATGTTATCATATTTGTCAACGAGCATGACATTGTCCATCTATTTTCAAATGTATTTTTTCCGTGTTATTTTTTTGTATGAATTTGTTTGTATTTTAATTAACTGAAATAATAATTTAAGGACTGGCAAATTTTGTTTGTAAAAATTCACGAAATAAAATAAGATTGATAAATTTCAAATAATTAACCATTCTTGTCTTATATTCCTTTTTTTCGTCTTAACCAGAAATATTCTTTATTATTAAGATACTATTGTTATTATCATCATTGCTGTTATTATTATTATTATCGTTATTTTCATTATCACTACTTGAAATCAAAGTAAAGAATTTGAAGGAGAAAAAAGCTGAAAATTTTCAAACAAAAAATCATTTCTAACTGTGTAGTTTCAATTAAAACATTTCCAAGAAATTAATGTTTCAAATTGATTTGAAATTCCCAAAGTAAAAGAAATGCATTCAATGAATGAAAAGATGGCTGAACATTCTTTCTTCCGATACACTTCCATTTATGTTAAATTTTAATTACATCTTCAATTTAAATTACACCATATTTCTTGTTTTCGTTTTTTTTTTTGCAATAAAAAAAATATTTTAAAAGATTTAAAAAACTATTCAAAATTTGTTCTAAATTTTTCAATATAATTTTTTTTTTTTTTAAATCGATTTGTCATAAAATTTCGAAATGGCATTTTCGCACACATTTTAGGTTAAATTTTACAATTTCAAAAATTATTTTTTATCACTTCCACTATTTTCCTTCATTCCAGTTCAATCCTTATTTTCTTTTACCTGCTTTTTTCAATAATTCTGAGCAGTCTTTTGTTAATTAATTAATTGCTTAATTGCTGCGATTTTTTTTCTTTTTATTTTAAATGCCATTAATTATGACTAATGGAAAAATATAAAGTATTTTTCTTTTCCGAATAATCCATTAAATTTTTCTCATTCTTCAAATTGTTGTAAAGATTAAATTACAGATTTGTTTTCTTTTTTTTCCTATTTTAATTTCCATTTAGCAATGTTTTGTAACAATTGCATGTTCGCGCATTCCCAATTCATATGATGCATCTTCGATAACTCACAAATTAATTAATTAATTAACTAATTATTAATCCTGTATTGACGTGATATTTGCTCCATTTTATTTCTACCTCTTATCATTACTGAAATGGTAATGTGATTATTCATTAGACATGACTGACTATACTACTAATAATTTATCTAATGTTATCATCAATTATCGAATTGTTCCAACAAATCCAGTTCATTATCTGAAACATAATTGTTCCGGTTATTTCCGTTAACAAAATCAACATTGATGAATTTTCAGCGATAAGATATACTTGAATAACATGACAGATGAAAATCTGTTGTGTTGTTTGATCATGAAAAATTTAACTATTTTTCTTACCTCAACATATGAACATTTTCCCATCTCATATTTTCTGGTTATGGTATCTCGGACTAACATTATTTCGCATCATAACATTATTCCGTAACATCATTCCATTACTAACATTTATTCCACATATATCCTAACATCATTATTCCATGCTATATATTCCAAGCTATCATTATCTACACCACATTATTCCGGGCTATCATTATTAAATACAGTATCCCATATGTTTTTTCCTTCATAACTTTTATTCTACATATATAGACGTATCATCCACCATCAACATCATTTCACATCATTCTACATTGCCAACTGATATTAATCGATAAATCTCGATAGCAATGCTACAATATAAAATATATGCAAATTCAACAATGATAATAAGTCTTAAGCAATGTGATAAGTTTAAACTTCCAGTACTGCACTAAATTTCCTCTTTTTTCTTCTTGTTTTTCAAAAAAATCTTCGAGCATTGAGTTGAATTAGCAATAATATTGGTTGAAAAAAACAAATAATTTCATTAACTAATTTTCTTGCATTTCTCTTCCATTTTTCATCTTCTTCAGACGTACCGCATTTCATTTTACTGCTTCTTCAGATTTAATTATATACTCGATGAATAATGTTTTTCCGATACATCTTGCTAACGCTACATCACAAAACTTTATCATACCACACCACATAACTCACACTACATCACACCACATTACTTCACGCTATACTATATTATACAACGCCACACCGTACAACACTACACTACATCGTACACTACACACCACACATCTCAATACATTTTATCAGATATATAAATAGGTCCTAAATATATTCGAAGACGTTTACGACAATGTGGTATGTATATATTTTGCCTGTATATATGTATGTATGTGGCGGACTCGATAGATTTACTAATTACAAGGGCTATGCAAATTTTGAAGGTGATCAATGTATTCGTTGAGGATCGGATAAATCTACGATTAATGTAAGGCATAATTATTATCAACCCTTATCATTGCTATTGTCATTAGCATCATTACTATTATCATTATAGTTGTCATTAGCCTTATAAGTACCTTATCACTACGATTATCACCAGTATTGTTGCTCTATCACTGCTATTATCTCTATCATTATCACCATTATCACTATACAATTATCATCATTAGCATTATTATAATATTAAATTGTTTGAAACATTAAAAATGTTGGATGTAAATTATATACTTAAAAGGAAATTTTATAACTAACTAATTAACTGAAATTAACGCAAATTTTACAATAAAATAATCACTCCAGAATTCCAATTATATCAGTACTTAAAATCGAAATATCAATAATCATTATAATTTACTAAATAAATTCTTTTTTAAAGGTAATAAATTTTTAACAATGATCATTTATACAAAGAACTTTTTTGTTACAATCTCTTTGAGATCATTTCAATTCACATTATTTAACTAAAATTGGGATTGAATGAATGGATGAATGATTAGAATTGGTTGAATTATGGGAAATAAAGAAATGAATAAATGTACGAATAATGGTAGGAATAAATTAAACTTATGGGAGAAATAATGCTATAAATTGTATGTTATAAATAACGGGCATTATGCAAATTGATTCATAGATAGGTCAAACTTTTTTTGATAATTTGCAATTCAACAGGTAATATTTCATTTAATGATTACCATAAAATTTGTTAATACCTGATACTCTATGGCACTGATACAAAGAGGAGGAATGAACGGTTCGTGTTTAAAATTCAATCATTTCATTTTAACATTCATTCAGATGTGTTCACCAAAATTACCATTAATATTTTCAGCAGTTTAAAGTCTCAAATTTCCAGTTTACTTATGTGTGATTAAAACTGAAAATTACAAATAATTCTTTATGAAACAAATGGATTGCAGGGATAGAATCAATGTTTCCATCTTATACAATACTCATTTACTCATTTTTACTTTCAATTCAATTCAATACTTTATTATTTCCTACATATTTCTTCGGCCAAAATTAAAAGAGACAAATAAAATTTTGCCTGGAAAAAAAATATTGCCGATTAACTCTGACCAATCCATTTCAAAATGGACAATTTCTCTTTTTAATAGAGAAAGAATTGGAGAGAGAGGAAGAAAAAAAAAGAAAATAAGTAGGATTATGATTTGATCAAATTGTGGATGCTACATTTATCTGATCACTACTTCATCAGGTATTCGCATAGTGTAAAACTATTTGCTGGCTTTCCACATTTTTTATTACTAATTGAATTGACTAAACTGATCATTCGATAAATTTTTTTTCTACACTTTTTTCTCTTCAGTTTCCTTTTTTTTTTAAATTATATCGTAATTTGCGAAATATAAAATGTTTAATGAAAAAGAAGAAAAATTTGCAAAAATTTTTTTTGAATATCTTTTTTTAAATTCAAAAGTATTTCTTTCCTTTCAAATTTTTAAATTACCTGTCGTTTTCTTTTTCTTTAAAATTATTAATTTATTTATATAAACATAAATTGATTTTATATTATCGTAATATTTAAAAAAGTACCGTAAATTCAAAATACTATAAATACCGTTTGGTTTCCTTATTGTCATTAAAATTTGTTTTTATTCGATGGTTTCTTATGTAATAAATAGTCATTAAACTATGACGAACAAAAAAATTTTAATAGTAATGCAAGCCTGAAAATAGAAATTTTGAAATTTTAAAATATTTTCTCAAATTTCTTTCAAAATCAAATTTCATAAATCATTTGCCTTACCTCACTATGATGTGCAAATCCTGTTTTTGAATGATTATCATCAACTGCATTACATATTTATATTTGTACTTATTTTTAACCTTTCTTACTCTCCATCTTTTTACCCGGAGGCTAAATTAATCAACTTTTAATTTAATTCCCATCAATAAAGTTAATGATTACAAAACATTCATACTCCTAATGTATTCCTGCATACTTGATATGGCTATTTGTAAATCATACAACAGAAATGAAATTACAAGTACTACATGTAAAAAGTTAGACTGAGAAAAAGTTCCTAAGCTAAACTGCATAAGAAGTAAAATTAAGTAATTAAATAAGCGAGTAAAAAAATAAGCTATAATTTAAATTAATACTTATGAATTAATTCACTTGTAATTTGATTTAACCTGATTTAATTTAATTTAACATTTTCCTTATTGACCCTTTTGTACCTTAATTTATTCATTTAGATGATATTACCTTTAAAAATGAATTCAAAAATTTGCATATAACAAAAACAACAACAATTTCAACAAGTTTATCATTTTGCAAAAATTAAACAGAATCCGACATTATAGCTGAATAATTTCTATCTCTCTCTCTCTCTTTACCTATTCAGCTGTTCATTTTTCAATTAATGAAGTTTCATTTTTTTTTTTTTTTTTTGATACTATTCAATTTTAAAATATTAAATTTCACTCGTATCCATTTCAATTTCAAATGTGTTATCAGTGAATTTTGCATTCATATAACGAAAGGCACTGTTGACAAGTTTACATTCACATTGATAGAAAGTTTCACAGTCAAAAATTTCGGAGATTATTATCAGAACTGATATGAAAGATGGTACAAAAATGTAATTTTGGAGCCAATGACAGCCAATGACACAGCCAATGACAGTGAAATGAAACATATTTTGTCTTTGAAAATTGATAAATAATTTATTTCAATGTAACCATTATTCAACTGAGTAATACTTGAATGATAGCATTTTTTTTTCTTTTTTATTGGACAAATCATAAGTGACAAAAAATTACTTAACAATTCATTTTAACATTTATTTTCTCATTTTTTTCTTTAATGGGAAAATATCATTTTTTTTCTCTGATTCATATTTTTTCATAAAATTGAAAATTTCTGCAATTTAAAAAAAAAATAAAATAAAGTAATAATTATAAAAAGAAAAAGAAAAATGAAAAAAATCTGATAAAATTATTCTAACAGACAAAATACAAAAATTCAAACAACGAACAATAAACAAAGGCAATAAGCAAAAACACTAAAAACAGTAATTGCATCTCAAACTAAAATTTAATGAAAAAATAGGATAGAAAGAGGAGAGGATTAGAGGTAGATTAAAAAAAGAGAAAAAAAGCAATAACAAAAACAATTCACGATAATTTCAACAGTTTTGAAATTAAACGTGGAGGAAGAATGGAGAAGAAAGTACATGTCTTAGGAGATATTGCTTAATAATTTTTGTCACCTCGTTCCATTTATTTCTCTTCATTGGTCACTTATGTGATGACCGATAAAAGATTATTATAATTAGAAATTTGAATGGATATTTTATTCGAAATAATTTTCTTTTGTATCATTAGATTTGTTCTTTCATTATCAGTAATAGCAATTTTGTATTTTTTTTCCATCCATTCATTTAATTAATTAATTTGCTTACTTATTTTTGCTTATTTAAAATTTAATAATGTTAATCAGTTGTATTCCAATTTTTTTCATTTATATAAATACTTTAGTAATGATTAAGCATTATAATTACACTGCTATTACTAAAGTAAATAAATATAAGTCAACAATTATCGTTCATTTCTAATTTTTTATAAAATTAATTATTAAATAAATTTTATAAAATTAATTATTAAATAAATTTCACAATCGATAATTTGAATCAATTATGATTTAGAATTATCTACTGTTGTTATTATTAAGTAACTATTTGATTTTATTTTTTTTTTTTTTTTTTAAAGTGACAACAATAAGATAGATGTGGAATTGATTTGACCTAATTTTGTTGACCATTTAAGAATGAAAAATATGCGTGGAGAAAAAAGTTTTTATTAATTCAATCGTTATGAAATCATTTCGAAAAAAAAAAAGAAACAAATTAGAGCATTTGAAGAATTACTTCGTCAAATGTTCAATCAAATGATCTAATGTGAAATAGCTAGCAAATTATGTTAGCTATTTGACGTATTAATTTATTTCAAATATTTTAATATATTACGTGAAAGTTGAAAAAATTTATGCATATTACGTAATTATTTATATTAATTTAAAATAATAATTTGTTATATTTGAAATCATTCTTTACCAAATAATTTTCATTAACAATTTTCTTTTCTTTTTTATATCAGTCATTTGTCATATAAATTACTAAACATGATAGATAAATAACACAACAACGATAATTGTGACAAATCAATCACGTTATCTTTAGTATCATTTGAGTGGATGAGATGATAGCAATTCTAGTAATTTAGCTATTAATATAAGCTGATACTCTCGAATGGATACGTCAGATGAATCGATAGGATCACGTATGAATCTTTGTACAACGATCAAAAAGGATTATAGAATGGAAAATTCACTACTCATTTGAGTCAAATTGCTTGAACGAACTGACAATTGAGTTACATCAATCAATTTAGCTTTCGATATTTAAAATGAACTATTATTTCTTTCCTTTTTTCAATTTTTTCGGATTGTGCTTTTCTTAGCTGATTATACTGTGGTGTTATAAATAGACATTTGGTAGTAACATGTCGATTCACTCAAAATGGCGCTTTCATTAATCAATTCGTGTCATTGCTGCATTCTTAAAATCTTAAATCAACATGGCTAGAATGCCAAATCATGCCATTCTATTAGTCCTAGGCTACTCTGTCTGGCCAATTCTACAACTGGTCAAATGAATCGCAGCAAGATATAATAGAAATAGAAAAGAGACCAGAAGCAAATGCTGGACAGAATCTTCCCAGTTCCATTCGATCAATTCATCTCTTATTCTGGATCGAATCTTTCCAGTTCCATTCGATCAATCTATCTCTCATTCTGGATCGAATCTTTCCAGTTCCATTCGATCAATCTATCTCTCATTCTGGATCGAATCTTCCTAGTTCTATTCGATCAATCTATCTCTCATTCTGGATCGAATCTTCCTAGTTCTACTCGATCAATCTATCTCTCATTCCGGATCGAATCTTCTCCATTCCATTCGATTAATTCACCTCTCAACCTATTTCATCTTTACCTCTCATTCCCTTCCTCAATCAACCCTCTCTTGCATGGCTAAAAGCGAGTGTGCGTGGGCGAGACTCATTTATATGCAGGTGGCAGTGAGTGCATTTGCTTCAATGCATACAATGTGAGTGGATGGTGCGTGGGTGTATTCCATAGAAGCAAATTTGGAGGAGTGATGGGTGGGAGCATACGTGCATACATGCATGATACGTGTCTACTGTAAGACTAGCAACTGGATAGATTGCTAGTTTCACAGGCCGCTGACTGTCCGTAAATTGTTCACGCGATAGCCATTATAGCTTGTAGTGTTCGTTGTTTGCAGGGTCATTACTAAATAGTAGAAAAGTTTAATGTCTTCTCTTTTTCTCTCTCTTGCCTCCCTTCATTCCCTTATATTTCCATCTCTTTCTATTTCTCTCTCCTTATTTCCTTTCTCTCTTTTCATCTATTTTTTCATGTCATTTCTCGCACTGCGAGCAATTTAGTTATTTCCAATCATGAAATGCCATTTTTGAAGTTTACTCTCTCTTTTTTGGTCAATTCAAAATTCTTTAAATTTTCTTCCAAATTTAATTTTTTTTTTTAATTTAAAAATTTTCTTTTTCTAAATTAAATTTCTATTATTTATATAAAAATGTAAAAATTATTTTAATTTCATTGATTTTCTATTTAAACTTATGTCTTTTCCAAAACAAAACAATTACATAATAAGAATATCATTGTTAATTTATTGTCGCATTTATTTCATAATTATTATTTTTTTCTTTTTTTATAATTAAATTTTAATATATTTTATTTATTAATCGTTAAAAATCAAAGAAAAAAAAAAGTAATAAGAAATGAAATTTTATAATAAGCAAAGAAACGAAAAAAAACATTGGAATATGGGAAATCGTTTTTTTTTTTTTCAATTTTAATTTAATTTCAATTATTAATTATAACCTTTTACTACTATTATAACTTTTGATTATTTCCTTTGAAATTACTACTATTAATGCAGTTATTATTGTTATTATTCCAACTTTTACTACTAAGATTACAACAATTGCTAGTATAGTATTACGACGATCGCTACTGTAATGGTTGCAGATTTTAGCATTACTTTACATTTGCCATCACTATTTTTTTTTAATAGTAATATCACTGCTACTATTGCTATTCTGTTGCCATAGCCACTACTACTATTACCAATACTGGTTTTATTACCACTATTGCTGTTGTTACTACTACTACTACTACACTGCAGTTGTTATTACATCATTACTTCCACTGCTATTAGCTGCTATTGTAATTGAATTTATTGATTAATTACCATTGTAGTAATTGCTATGAAATTGTAAAATATTTTCAAATCGTTCATTTCTTATCAAAGAAAGCATAAAAAAATTTTTTATTTTCATTGCATTCTTTCATTTTGGATTTGTTTTTTTTCCATGAAATTAGCATATTTATTTAAACGCAATCGTTTCTGAATGATAAATGGAGTTTTTTTTTGGTTTTTTTTTTTGTATTTTATTATATTTTATATTATTCTAATCTTTCTTATTCTCTCTCTCTCTCTCTCTCATTCCCTCTCTTTTTTTCTTTGGTTAACAAAAAAATTAATCATAAATTCTTTACAGATTTTTTTTTTCTAATTCTTATTATGTAAATAAATATGAAAGAGTAATATTAGTATGGAATAATTTCAAAATTTTATTTTATATAAAATAAAATTTTGAAACATATTCCAATATAAATATGTATGTATGTATGTATTTTTTTCGTTCTTATCACATTTTGAAGTGAAATAAAATTGTTATTTCACTGAAAAAATGTGACATACATAAATGTAATACTTTTTTTTTTTTGCTTAATGGGATAGGATAATGGACCATTGTTCATCATCCATTTAGCTAAGTTAATTATTGATCGACCAAGTGCATCAAACTTTTTTTTCACTATGTAATAGTAAAAAAGTTATATGAAATTTGACAAAATTTAACTTAATTACTTTCAATATTCTTTTTTCTTTTTCTATCTCTCTCTCTCTTTCTCTTTCCCTACTTCTCTGTCTCTTTCTCTCCGCCTCTCTGTGTCTTTCTCCCCGCCTCTCTGTCTCTTTCTCCCTATCCCTCTGTCTCCGTCTGTATCTTTTCATTTTGTTCGCTAATCGTTGTTTATTGTTGGTTTACTTTCCCATTTTAAATTCATGTATTGTACAGGTTCACATGAAACATGACTCATTGTAGGCAGGTTTGCATGAGAAGAAGAAATAGGCTCGCATGGAAAGTGTTTAATGCATTAACTTTAAAAATTAAATTAACAAAAAAAAAAGTCATTATGATTTTTTGCTTTTAATTACTTTGACATCGAATTGTTTAACATTTACATAAACTCTGTTCACGTTCACGTCATAAACTCTGTTGACGTTCACGTCATAAACTCTGTTGACGTTCACGTTTCTAAACTCTATTGACGTTCACATTTCTAAATTCTGTTGACATTCACGTTTATAAATTATGACTGATAAATTTGACGTAAACATAATTCTGCTATGATAGAATTATTATCAATGTGGAAATGTAATGGATGAATTAATTTAGCAGTCGATTAGATTGTCATGGAGTTATTTTTTACTTTTCTATTTGTTGATTCAATCAATTTTCTAACGAATATCGCATCCAAAAGAAGTGAACGATTATTTTGTAAAATGAAGAAGTTTCATTGTTTTGCCATATATATAAAACATTTTTAAATTTTGCATTTATCCCACCTTATAACACTTCTCTCTTCTGTTTTATATATATGTAGTCGAGCAACTATTTTAAGAACATTCGTATTTCACTTCTTTTTTTTTTTTTTCATTCATTGTCTTACTTGATTGTTACAGTTATTAGCAATAATTGATTGTGTGGATAATATATTTGAAAAAAAGTTCTTAGGTCATTCTTAAAGTTTCTATTCTAATTTTTATAAGAGAATTTATTCAATTTTTTTTTTTTTAAACTGAATTTTAATCAAATTTACCAATTTAAGGTATTAAATTTTTTAAATAATTCAATTTCTTTCAAAAAACTTTCAATTTAAGGTATTAAATTTTTTAAATAATTCAATTTCTTTCTAAAAAACTTTTAATGGAAATTTTCAAATTTCACAATCTATCACACACTATAACATCTTATAACACTCTTTTCTGTATTTTTGTTAAAAGGAAAAACGAAAACGAATTTCATTTGAGGACTTTTTTTTTTTATTTTTGTCCTCGCTCCTATCAAAAAAAAAAATGAACCGACAGAACAGAGAGATAGGTTAATAAAGATCATATATGGAAGATAAAGCTAACAGAGAGAAGAGAGAAAGGTAGAAAGGGAATGGAAATGGAGAGGAGAGAGAAAGAGGGAGAGGGAGAGAGAGATGGTTGTTCGTCGCATCATTGCTTAGCCTATTGCTCCTTCTCCTTGTTATCATCTGCTACTTTCTTTCCATTTTGACCATTTGAAAAAAACGATGCGAACTTTTAAGTTGTATTTTCCATAAATGCTTCGTTTTTTTTTTTTATGTGTGAACATGCAACTGAAAATATTACATGAAAATTATAATATTTGAGAGATAAAGAGAAAAGAGTAGAAAAAGAGATAGAAAGAAATTTTATTTTTTCTTGTATTTTATAATTTTTAACATTTTAAATTAAGCTTCAACTAGTTTAGCTTAAGTTTAAAGTATATGAAAAAAAAAAAAAAGAACGTTAAATGATTAAAAGATAAAGAAATTTTCAATATTAGAAAAGAATAAAAAAGTTAAGAAACTGAATTTAAATGATTTATTGTATGTGTAGATATTTGTCATTTTTGTTAAATTTCACTTTCACTTAGTTTTTTTTTTTTTTTTTTTTAAATATCGTATCCTTTTAGTGTTGTTTTTTTTTTTCCTTTTTATAGTAAACTTTTCGATGATTGAAAAGATTTTTTTTAAATGGAATTTGAATTGATACAAAATGATATGTAAATTATTTTCTAGTTTATTTAATGATAAACTTAACTGAATTTAATTATCAGATGTATTTGTGTGCTACTATCTAATTATTAATACTATTATTGATTTAACGTAATTATTTACACTACTTTTAATTTATTTAATGCGAAAGCTTATTTTATTCAGATCTCGATTAAATCAATTTTTCTTCTTTCCGATAGAAAAAATGTTAAGTTAGGGAAGGGAAAAAATGTTCGATTTTTGTTAATTTTAAAAATTTCCAAGATTTGATGTAAATATGAATTTCATAATTTTCGCTTAAAAATAATTTGCACATATTTTGGTAATGTTAGATTTCATTTCTTTTTTGTTACTTTTTTTCAACAATTTCCCGTCATTTATATAATTTGTATTTGTACATATGTCATATTTTTGCTCATAACGGTTCTTTTGTATCTTTTGAATTTTTCATTTTGTGCTTTTTTAATTTAATGAAAATTCTGTAGAATATATAATTTTATGAATATTTCGATTATTCTTATTCAAAAACATACATTAAAATAGCATATGATTTGATATAAAATTTATTGGCATTTTATGATGCGAAATAATTATAGGTGATAGAAGAAGGATAAAAAGTGATAAAAGAAGCCGACAAAGAAGACGAAAGAAAGAAAATAGAAATGTCGAAATCTGAAAAAGCTGGAGCCCAACAAACATCACTTCTTGATGTACTGAAGAAAAAAATGCGCCAAGCTCGAGAAGAAGCGGAAACAGCAAAAGATGAAGCGGGCGAAGTGAAACGGCTTCTGGAAGAGGAACGAAAGAAACGTGAAGAGGTATGTGTAAATTTGAATGTAATTTATTAGTTGAGACAAACTTTAATTCAAACATTACTACTTGGAAAAAATTGCAATTTCAAAACTGGCTAACTTTTGTTTTGTGTAATCAATTTTGATTTAATTCATTCCAGTCATTTGTTAATTGTTAAGTGTTGCATATATTAAGCATTCATTATCTATATTTTAAGATGAAATAATAAATGAAAACAAATTTTTTTTTTTTAAATTTTAATAATATTTTTGACAAATTATTAGTTTGAAATTTAGTTTTAAGAAATTTCTTTTTTTTTTTTTTTTTGCTACTATATAGTGATTACAATATTAAGTGATATTTCTGTCGTACTCAAATCAATGTTTATATTTAATTATTTATTTACCTTTTCTAGTTTTCAATTATTTGCTTAATTTTGAAGTATTCTTTAGTTTCCACTTTTCAACAAATAACTTTGTACAAATTGAGAAATGTTTACATTTTCATCATATTTCTTAAATTCAATTTCTTTATGCCAAAGCTAAAAAAAAACATTGTAAAAAAAAGTTTAATCTGTTCGTTTTGAGAAGAAATGATTAGTTGATTGGAAATTAATTGAAGGATGGGTCGTTTTTGCAATGTTGCGGAAGTGAATAATTACTAAATACAATGTTTCATTCAGAGATAATCGTTGGAATGTAAACTTCAATTATTTTTGCAATGAGAAAATGAATGTTGTCGGTGAAAAAGGAAATTTGTTATTTGCCGAGATTCCTGTTTATCTCTCTCTCTCTTTCTCTCTCTCTCTCTCTCTCTCTCTTTCTATCTTTCAAATTGAAAAATTGAAAACATCTGTGGCATATATTTTAAATGGATAATTCAAATGGTAAGGAATGATAAAAATGCTAGGAAAAATCAATAGTACAAGAGAGAGAGAGGGAATGTTGTAGAAATTTTTTGTTTGAAATGAGAAATGAAAGAAAAAGAAAAAAAGACAAATGGAGTGAATAATGTTTGGGGGAAAGTTTTTAGTGTGTAAAAATTTTTCAAATTACAAAAATTTAGTTTGTTTAAAAAAAAAAAAGAAATTACAAAAAGATCAAATATTTTTAAAGTATCAATTAAATTTATATTGATTTGGTATGATAAGAAATAAAATGTAATAAATGAGATAGATAGTAATGATAAGATAGATTTGTTAAATGAAATGCCAGGATAGAAATGATAGTTGATTAAAGCATAAAACAATTTTTTAAGAAAGTTTTTTTTTTTTTTTTTATGGAGACCTGTTAATATTCATACAAAGAATGGTTAATCGAAATGATAATTGTGCTATTTATATTATAACAGTGCATTGAATTCATTGAAAAGTTAAACTTATCTAAGAGAAGATATCAAAAAGGAAGATATTCTATCAAAAAGAATTATGAAGATTATGGATTGATATCCTTTAATAGGTATTATTATTATTATTTACACTTATTAGTACTCTCATTTTTAATATTATTATTATTACTGTTTTTTTTTTTTTCTTTTATATTACTACTATTATTGAAAATTATCAAAAGATAAAGATGTGACACTAAGAATTGTTGCCTGGAAATTTCTGTAAATTTTGAAATGTTTGATAGTTCAAATTGTCAAGTGAAATTTGATGGTTGAATACATAATTGCAATTGAAAGGATAATAGGAATAGTGAAAGAGTCATTATTGATGAGGAAATACTAAATGACAATTGAAACTTCTAAGTATGTTGCTCTCTTTTCTTTCAAATACTTTTGTCATCTTTACTTCTATTTTCATTTTAGACTTGGCCTATTCTTGTTTAATAATTTCTCCTTTTGTATGTAGGACATTGTATATCTTTTCTATAAAATTTTCAATCGAACTTTATCAATTGTTAACTCTCCTCTTTTCCTATATTTGTTAGAAATTGAGGGTTGCTCTCATAGGATGTGAAATTTTACAGATATTAGTAATTTTAATGTAAAAATAATAATGATTCGAAAATAATTTTGGATAACTTTATACTATATTAATAAATTTAAAAAGCTAATTGAAAAATTAAAATTTTATGAGTTTAAAATTGCAATGCTTGTACAATATGTTAGTATTTAAATTTATATGAATTATTTAAAAAAGAAAAAAAAGAGACAAATGACTTTATTTCAGGCTGAAGCAGAGGTAGCAGCGCTAAATCGTCGGATTGTGCTTGTTGAGGAGGATTTGGAACGGACAGAGGACCGTTTAAAAAGTGCCACAGAAAAATTAGAGGAAGCATCAAAAGCAGCTGATGAAGCTGAACGGTAACATCAAAGTAGAGAGAAAAATAATGAGCAAGATTCTGTTTTCTTTTACCATGAAACAGTCTTCTTGCTTGTCAAATTTAAAAAAAAAAAAAGAAAAAAGTTATTCGAAAATTTTGTTTTTCACATCACAAAAAAATTTTAATCTTTATTTTTAGAACTGATAAAATTGAAAAGAAAAAACATAACAATGAAAAAACAGCAAAAAAAAATAATGCTAGATCAAATTAAAAATTTTATATATATCGAAAATATCGAATTAAAATGCTAAAATAATTCGATCTATGAAAAACCTAAATTTCCTTATCTTAAATAATTATGTAGGATTTTTAGGGATTACTTTTTTTTTTAGGATTTGTAGGGTGTAGGTTATTTTTGTTGCATTCGTATCGGACTAGAAGGTTAGTATCGGAGGGAAGTGAAGGAAGATACAAACCGAAAACTACAACTTCTAGGCGGAGGCTGAGGTAGCAGCCCTGAATCGTCGTATGACACTTCTGGAAGAGGAACTGGAACGAGCGGAGGAACGTCTGAAGATTGCAACGGATAAATTGGAAGAAGCAACTCATACAGCTGATGAATCTGAACGGTCAGCGAGATAATTTCGGCAAAACCGGAGCAAATTTCTGGAGTAATTCCAAGAGGAGGGTTTTCCAGAAATTTTGTTCAGCCGGAAAAAAAAAGAGAAGCCAACCGAAACGGTAGCCATCAGTAATTTATTTTATCCATTATTCCACGAAGGCCTCCTCAGCCTCCTATTCATTTTCTCATTCCTTTCTCTATTTCTTTTTTTTTCCTTCATTTATTTTTTCTAAATATAGCACGATAACATAGTAAAATAGAGCATGTTTCTGGATAAAAACCAAAAGAAAAAAATTAATTGAAAATCGAATTTTATTTTTGATTAGTTTTATTTGGAATTCATAAACATACACACATACACACATACATACACACATATACACACATATATATATATATATAAATGATGTATTATCCATATCGTAATTTAAAACGATAAGTTATTGCATAAAAAAAAAAAAAAAATATTGCAGAAATGATACAATTAAAAGAGATACATATTAAATGTATGGATCATACAACATATATGGAGACTACTAGCTGCACATTTAAAGTGTCGGATTTATTATTTAGTTAAATTTGTAAAATATTCTGAAATGTCTTTTGAGTTTTTTTTTTTGAAATGCTAACTTTTTGCGAATTATTTTGCTTTTTTAATCTAATCTCAAAAAAATACTGAAATTTTGTACTGATTAAAATTATTCACAAAAAAAGGATAATTTCATTTTTTTCTTTTTTTTCTGTTTTTTCTTTACCAGCTTTCTGTACAATTAACCCACTAAGTGACAAGCTAATTAAGTATGAGTGAGTTTACGATATAATAACTAATTATTGTATGTTGTTTACATATGTTTTGTTGTTTGTGTTAAATGTTATCGTATCGTTTTTTTTTCTTCTGTGATAGTGCTCGTAAATCCGTGGTGGCACGATCAGAACAGGATGAAGATCGAGCTAATGCATTGGAGGTACAAATTGATGCGGTAAAAATAATTGCTGATGAAGCAGATCGAAAATATGACGAGGTCATTTCATTCATTTTTTTTACTGTCAATTTTATTTTATTTCAGAATTTTTTTTTTTCAAGGAATTCTCATGTCTTATATAAGGCTAAATGTATATATCTATCAACTTTTTAATGATTATTGTTTTAAATCAAATATCAATTACGGACTGATGAAGCATTTGAAAAATAGTGATCGTCAACTGTTCAATGTCAATCGTTTGTTTGTTTTGTTGTTTTGTTGTTGTTGTTGTTAATTATGTGATTTGTTTAAACAAATCTCTTTCATGTTGTATACGCGTAAATTAATGTTGTCGTTATTGTTTGCAATGATCTCATCAAATATATGAATGCATTAATGGATTGGAAATTGTTGCATGCTTTTCCTATATCAATTAAGATTAATTTAAAAATCACTGAACCTATTTTGATATAAATTTTTTTTTCAATCTCTGATAATTTCTAAAAATATCATACATCAAATATACTACAGGAAATTTTTCCACACCTTTTTTTTAGATTTTTATTATGATGAAAAAAAAAAGTGTTCATCAAGTAATAAAAGAATTTACAGTTTTTTTAGTAAATTGAAATATTTATTTACTTTCAGCAAAGATAACATTAAATAAACATATGAATGAAAAAAAAAAAGAAACAAAAAAATGGGAAACAAAATAAAATAATATTTCTAATTGATAACTAAATCATATTACAAAATAGTAGTAATACTTGGGTGTGTTGAGTGCTTTTAACGTTAACTTTTTTATTTCATTGATAATAACTTTTCAGTATTTTAGAATAATATTTTTTTCCCTTGTTACAATTTATAAAATCTTTCTTTCATTCTTAATTTAATTTTTTTTTTAAAATAACATAATTTAATTAACGGAATGTTTGTTTGTAAATTTTGTAAAAACATGTGTGTTGTTTTCCCTCCTTAATTTAGCGCACGTAAAGCATTGGAAAATCGCATTGACGTGGATCATGATCGTTGCGGTGACTTGGAGCATAAATTACGGGAAGCACAAACATTGCTGGCTGAGACGGAAAATAAATCAGACGAGGTTGTGCTTTTTCTTCTTATTAAACTCTAACAAATTTCTTTTCATTATTAATTAAATTTACATACATGTAAATTGAAATACTATTTACCCTACAATCAATCATTTTTATTCACTTTTCTTTTTAAACTATTTCTATTTTTTAATATTTGTATATTTTTTTTTTTTTGTATTTTGTGTTTGTGTGTGTATTTTTATGAACCTTTTTATTTTTGCTTTCATTTCTTTTTGAAAGAATTTATGTACTATTTTTTTTTTCAAATTTGCTTCTCTTTGCTTCTTTCTTTCATTCTTTGAAATCTTTCATTTCTCCCTATATATATCATTCTGTACAACTGATATAGAAAAAGGCTTCTGACGGTTGGTTTTTCTTTCATTTCATCAAATTTTAATTAGTGATAAAGAAAGAAAGAAATTTTTGTTGAAATAAATTTTAGCATTATATTAAATTAAAATTTGTTTTGTTTTTAACAAAAAATTATAAAATGAAAGGTTAAATGTGAAAGGAATAATTTTTTTGAGCGTAACATTTTGTTCATTTCTTGAATAAAATAGGAAAATTTAATTTTTTCACAATAAAATATTTTTTGTTAATTGAAGAATGAAATTTAACTATAAAATGGGAAGAAAATAAATGATAGGAATGAAGAAAAATGATTTATATAATTTTGTGTTATATTGGGGATTTAGTGTTCGCAAGGTGATGGAAAATCGTTCCTTCCAAGATGAAGAACGTGCCAATACAGTGGAATCACAGTTGAAAGAAGCACAACTATTAGCCGAAGAAGCAGATCGGAAATACGATGAGGTGACAACAAAGTGTACACTGAAACAAACTGAAATAATTAAATCAGGATAGAGAGAGAGAGAGAGAGAGAGAGAGAGAAAGAAAGAGATAAATATTTGTTAATGATATGATTAACTCATGTAAAAGTTTTCTCTCCGTTCAAATAATCATTTTTCTCCCCACCATATAATAATAATACTATTAACTAATTAATATATGGGAAATNAGAGAGAGAGAGAGAGAGAGAGAGAGAGAAAGAAAGAGATAAATATTTGTTAATGATATGATTAACTCATGTAAAAGTTTTCTCTCCGTTCAAATAATCATTTTTCTCCCCACCATATAATAATAATACTATTAACTAATTAATATATGGGAAATATTTGGAAAACGAATGAAATGCTTAATTTTTGTTGTTTTTAAATTAACATTTAAGAATTTGCATGCATATTTATTTTGTTCCTTATTTATTTATTCATATAAAAAATTTTTATTTAAAAAATTTGCATCAAAAATTTAATTTGATATAATGATAAGAATGACACATTAATGGTATATATTTTGTATTGAAGTTCTTAGACAAACATTTGCTAATTTACATTAATTTACAACGCGACGCTTATCAATCAGAAAATTGTTATTGTTGTAGATTGAAAAAATAATTAGTGAAATTGAATTGGTTTTGAATAATTTGGTATCTAGTATTTTATATAAATTAATGGGTTATTTTTCCTCTGTATGAGGAGAAAAAAATTGTATCTTACTTCTATTTATTAACATTCTAGTAAAATAGATTGTTTAATTTTATATTTTTAATTCATTTCTTTAATTGTTTGGTTTTTTCTTTTTTTTTTGAAATTTGCTCAGAAAATTATTTTTTTTTCTTTTCTGATCATTGTCTATTTTTTTTTTTATTTACTAATCATTGTTTTTGGTTATGTGTTTTATTTTTTGAAATTACTTTCAAGCTTAGCTTAGAAAAATTTCATAGATTCAAAAATTTCTGTTAAATCCAGTCTGATTTTGTAAAGATTCCAACTTTCTAATCAATTTTGTTTTGTGTCATTCAATTTATCACTTGAATACCGTAACGTCTATAGGAAACTGAAACAATAACAATTTTAACATTAACATGATTCAGATGGTACAGTACTAAAAAAAGCATTTCCTATTTTATTAAGAAAATATCAGGCATTTTAGTTTATCCATTCATATAATTAGTTTATGAGAATGCGCAAAACTGTTTAATGAGTAGCTTAATTTGAATTTAATAGGTACATTCTTATCCGGTATACTGTCATGCTTTGTTTGGCCTGAATATCATATTAAATGTTTAATGCCAAAGTTATGTTTAATAATTGTCTGTTTAATTTGCGCTTTATCTCTCTAATATCGTGTTGTTCAGGAGATTATATGATCATTATCTGTTGTTTTTCATTCACCAATTTTTGTTTAATTAACAGTGCAAAGAATTATTAATCAATTTCAGTGAAATATTTCATCTTGAATCATTTCACAAATTTTATTTCCAGGTAGCTCGTAAATTAGCCATGGTTGAAGCGGATTTGGAACGAGCTGAAGAACGTGCGGAAGCTGGTGAAAAGTTAGTTTTCAGCCAAAAAATTTACCGAAATTAAATTGAAATTTAGGACGGGTTAACTTTGAAATATTCAGAAAGTTTGGCAAAAGATTAAGTCAAGCACTTTTATGTTAGGCTATGTGAGTTCGAGCTGTTTTTTGTGTATGTCAGCATTTTTTTCCGTTCTGTTTTATTTATCATGCTTAGGCAGGATATGATATATTTATTTAAAATAATTCTTTAGCTTTCTCGAAAATCCAGGAAAGACGAAGATTTTGAGGAAATTGTATGGATATAGGAAATGATTTTTTCTGTTAATTTCGGTAACCATGCATAGCATCTAAGTTGACTGCTTTTTGAGGATTTTTTTCATAAAAAGAAAATATGACGTTTTAATATATACATAAGGTTTATTGCTAAATCAGGAATCATTTCTGTTGTTATAATTTTTGTTTGTGATTAGTAATTCAGCAATTATTAGTTAAATATGGAATAAACGGGAAATTAGGAGAGCGAGATTAATTGCTTGTATACTAATGCTCAGATGAAATGATTTTATGAAAATTCTCGATTATAATAGAGAAATTATAACAAAAAGCGTTTTGTCGTATATGTTAGTTAGGCTGATATTAGGAGCATTAAATTTTTTTTTTTTTAATTTTTGGAAATAATACATTGATTTGAATGAAACAACAGAAAAGCTCATGAAATGGAACGGGAATTGGTTGTTGTGGGAATGAACTTGAAAACATTGGAAGTTCATGAGGAACGTGCTCTGCAACGTGAAAATTCATTCTCCGACTGTATACAAAACTTACAGAATCGGATCAAAGAGGTGAAAATGGTGAAAATATTGGGGTCAGCGGTACAGTAGAAGTATGATAGATTTACAAAAGTTGATTATCTAAATTGAAATTCCTATGATTATTGTTAAAAATGAAATATTGGCTGGTATTTGAGATAATGTCACTTTTCTAATACAGTGTAGTCATTAAGCTTGATAACGAAAATGTATAGCAATTGCAGTTATGTAATTTAAAAATTAGATGAAAATAGTGATTTTTTCAGTTGCCTTTTATGGTTTTTTTTTTTTTTAAAGAATGCTATCGCTTGGGAATTGATGAAATAAATGTGGGAAAAAGGCTTTTTTTATAGTTAGATTTTTTTTTTTTGAAGGGAAACTTGAATATTATAATTAATGCTTTGATTGGGAAAATGTAGTTCTAAAATGATTCTAAGGCAAAATTTTTCAATTTAAAAAAAAGGCAGCGGTCTTGCATTTTTAATATGATACAATGAATGAAGTATTAATTTTAGTACTAAAAAAAAAATTAATGGATGGTATAATTTCTTCTGTATTTTGAGCATATTTTTTTGACAAATAAAAAACAAAAACCGTACTTGAGCAAATAAAATGAAATTTTTCTATCATGATTTGATCAGTCATTTGGTAATTTGGTTAATTAAATTAAGTTAGCCAAATTTGTAGTAGTATTTACAATAGTAAAAGTAATCAAACAGTATGAAACAAAAATGAATAAATATGACGAGAAATGAGTTGAGTATTAATTAACCGAAGTACATAAGTGATTATATAACTTCAAAAGTACTCAATGATATTGAATATTTGTAGCATATAAGTAAGGAAGCAAATTAAAGCAAGTAAAATAAATCACAGAAAGCATAAAATATGATACCGCTGACTTCATTGCTGGCAAATGTTGCTATGTGATAGATGCTATTTTGTGGTTGTCAGAAATGTTGATGTTGTGTTGTGAAAATGTGAGTAGTATTAGTGGATATTGAATGTTGTATGCTATGAAAATGCTAAGCTAATAAGATTAAGCTGTACATTAAAAGATACAGATCATTTTAGTAAAAATGTTATGAAACACTCAAATTCAATTTTTTATTTTTTTTTTTTGCTTTATAAATTCTGTTCTTTAAATGTTTTGTTTGTTGTCTGCATAGCTGTTTTTGTTATTTGTGCAGCAAAATTGTGGAGTTGGAAGAAGAACTTCGTGTTGTTGGAAATAATTTGAAATCTTTGGAAGTATCGGAAGAGAAAGCTCTACAGCGTGAAGATTCGTACGAAGAACAAATTCGTGCAGTTTCGGCACGTTTAAAGGAGGTATGATTGGTATGAAATAAGAAATGTTTTCTTGAGTTTACCTTGAACATGAAGTTTTTATCTCTTTGTTGTAAAGTTTCAACGAAAGCGTAAATGTGAAATGTAGTGATGTTTTTTTCTGAATATTGCTTTATGTCGATGCATATGGTTTTTTTTTTTTTTTTTTTTTTTGAAATATTTGGGGGAAAATATTATTTTATTATTATTATTTCAGGCAGAAACTCGAGCGGAATTTGCTGAACGATCAGTGCAGAAATTGCAGAAGGAAGTTGATAGACTTGAAGGTTTGTTACAGTGGTTTTTTATTGATTACAATATACGTGTTTTCATTTCATTTATTGGGCTTTATTAGGCTTTAATGTGTTATCGTATTTTTTCAGCGAAAAAGGTAATAAAAAAAAATTAATTTTTAATAATTATTTAGCGAATCGATTTTCTTAATAATGCTTCAAATCATAAGGATTGAAACGTAATCATATTCTCTTGTCATATATCTAAATACCGAGAGAGCAACATGGAGACAGTTAGATAATACCATGTGATTAGCATGATTTGAAATAAAGATTCTATTTTGGAAGGAAATAACTTAGACAAGTTTTAAATTTTTCGCTCCATTTCTACACTCTCTTCAGACATTGTTTTTAGTTCGTTTTTTTTTTTTTTTTTTTTTTTTTTTTTTTGTTTTTTTATTTT
>JARVGP010001005.1:0-25172 GCA_029876185.1 Mansonella ozzardi
GAGTAAACATGCTAGAGAGTAGCAATCACTGGGAACTTTATTGATGAATACTGTTGTCAACGAAATTGTAGCATGAAATGAAAAGTAGAAGATAATATTAATGTTTCCAAAAATAATGCATAAGTTAGAAAAGTTGAGAGAAACGAAATGAATGCATTAAAGATAATTTCTAAGCGTTTATACAAGAATGTGGATAGGGATATATTGTCAACTTCAAAATATAATTTCGACGGGTCACTACAACAATAATTAATGAATTATGATTTTTTTACGACATTCAAAAATATATTTCTGTGATTATTTAAATGGTCAATAAAATATGTAAAATAAATACTGTGCTAGGAATTAAATGAATTGGTGACTCAATCACAAATTATTCTACTGCTTGTTATTGAGAAAGCGAACTTAAACATTTTATTAAAAAAATACAAACAAAACTCAATTTGCTTATTTAATGAAAATGTATCCTTCTAAAAAAGGTAATTAATAAATTGCAATGTTAGTGCTTTTAACTTTTAACAAACACACTTTTAACAAATAAACTACAATGTTAGTGCTTTTAACAAAGCAGTTTTAACAGGTGGTCACATTTTATCTCCTCAATAAAATGGCAGGAGGCAATCGCAGAATTGATAAAAATAATTCTAGTTTCATTTCTGTGTTAATATCGACCATTTCAGAACTTGAAATTGAAATTTTAAATTGAATCCAAAATAGCCCAGTAAATAACTGATAAGTAAGTCTTAAAATATTATTTGCAACGCCAATTCTTGTTGTTGATATTTTAGATCAAATCATTTTAAAATTTACTCCACACACTGATTAAGCTAATGAAATTATAGCGAAAAAATCCATTTTGATAGCTTGCATAGCCTTAAAGAGAATTATTAAACATTGTGTGCAGAAAGTATACTTTTGCAAAAAAGGTGAGGAAGATACAGAAGACACAGAAGGAATCTGAACAGTTGCATTTTCAATGTTTTCCAAAATTCACATTTTCGACGGACTGAGAAGATGAAAAACTGATTATGGTTGAAGACCGTAGCGAAGATTTTTATTTTTCAAATCTGACACTTCCGAGAGTTTCAATTGCGATAATCAAAATTTATAAAATCTTACTTTGTTGAAGTAATTAAAAGCAAACAAATAGCTTGAATTATTGTCAATAGCAAAACTACATGCTACAAATCACTTCCGATCTGATATGTGCATCTTCTTATTTATTACTGATCAAGTGAATTCTTTGTAGTATTATTGGTCAGTAAGGAAAAGGAAATATAAAATAATATAATTGCACATTCATTCTCATCAACTGACCACTCCTCAAACTATGAATACATTGACCACATGGCCATATCACAACTAGCAAACAGCCATTGAGGCAACTCTTTGCACATTGACCAAATAATATTTAACGAAGTTGGTGACGTTATTATTGATCTATTAGAGAAGTGATTATTGAAGGTTGTTTGGGAGTTTTCTAGGGAGTCGGTGAGGTGGTTGGATTAAAGGGATGTTAATCAAAGTGAAAACACTGACAGGGAAAGAAATCGAACTCGATATTGAACCTAATGATAAAGTGGAAAGAATCAAAGAAAAGGTTTCTATTTTTCAAACTTTTTTTTTTTAAATAAATTCAATCTTATTTATTAATGGCTATAGTAGATTCATTGTCTAATACTTTCTTTTTTTCCACCTATTAACCGTTTAATATATGTTAGACAAAGTGAAAGTGAAAATATTTATTTTATGAAGTATGATTTGAGTTTTCATCGCAAAATTTTGCAGGTAGAAGAAAAAGAGGGTATACCTCCACCACAACAACGATTGATTTTTGCTGGAAAGCAAATGAATGATGAGAAAACAGCACAAGATTATAAGGTAAAATTTTGGAGGCTTTAGCAAAAATAAGTATTTTAATCTAGTCATAGCATGTTTCTGATTTATCTGTGGTGATAACTGATAGCTGAATGTTTGATTTAGTAGAGCATTTTTGACTCTACATAGAGTTATGGCCTATTATGGTTTGTTAAATATGGTCGAAATGCAGTGAATCCTTTCTTTTTAAAGATATATTTAATTTCCTTGTAGAATTAGAAGACTTTTTCTCTGTTTCTTATCTTTATCTTATCCAGTATTCAAAATCATAGATTTAATTTGTAGTTGTTACATTTACTACAAGAAGGAGATTAAAACAGTTTTTTTATTTCAGTTCTTAAAAGTCCTGATGAATAGTAAGATATCCAGTTTTACATTTTTAACGAAATTCGAAAATTTTGTTTGGCTTAAATTTCCTAAGGTCATTTAACTTCATAATGCAAAGAAAAAAAAGTGCTTCTTATAGTATGAAAAAAAAAAAAATATATATATATATATATATATGTATATGTATGATCTCTTCAAGGCTAATAAAAATTTTTTCCAAGAGAGTACTAAATTGCAGAAGTTTTCCGTGGAATTTCTGAATTTTTTTTTTTGCCAATGAAGAACAATGCACAGAGCACTTTTATTAACGTTGTACAAAAGTAATTTCATTGTAGGTTGCTGGTGGATCAGTTCTTCACTTGGTACTTGCATTGCGTGGTGGTGCTTATTTATGATTATATAATGAATATATGGATTAGATTCATGAATATATTTGCATAAGCTTTCTTCTTGTGTTCACATTGTATTATGTTTTCTTATTCACAATTACATGTACTATCAAATTTAAATTGTGCTTTTTTTCTGTGGTTTTGCTCGATTCTATTCTGCTAACATTTCTTTTAAACTTTTGAGATTTACAAAAGCTTAATTTTCATAAAAAATTCGTGGAAAATTAAAGGTATGATTTATGCCATCAATTGTTGAAATATCTGTTTGAGTTCGCCGTCGTTTTTTTTTTGGAGGAGAGAAGTTACTGTATTACAGAAAGCTGCAACGTCTGCAACGGCAAAGTTGGATCGATGTGAATTCGAAATAGTTTTACACTGATTTTATAAAATTAAAAAAACACAAATTCAACATAATACATAATCACATACAATATTGGTGAATTACAAAGATTTGCAGAAAAGAAAATAGGAATTGACTAATTGGTATAATAATGATATATGCACTAAGCTTATTTATTGTTTTGAGGAATATTTTTTACGCAAGGCATTGAAAGTTATTAATTTGACTTTTATACTTGATCACAAAAAAATTCAAATATCAAATATTAGAGATGGATGTAAATCTTAGATTTAGAAAATGTCTTAATGCGGAACAATAATTTGCAGGGTAGAGGCATTTGCAATTCAGCTTTTATTTCCTCGCGAATTTGAACCATTTTCCATAAGCCGTCGTTTCTGAAAATTTTTCGATAAAGATCCAGAAAGAATTTTGCACCGAAAGATTATTATTAATTCTTAAGTTTTATGCAGTTCACCAATAAATTTCAGAATTCTGTGAGATGATTTCTGTTTGTAAAATATGCAGTAAAGCTTACGAACGGTCGTTCCCCAGAATGCCATCGAAGGTGTGCTTTTAGGTGGGAACTTTTGCTATACACTTTACCACATCCTGGGACGTGACAATTATGGATTCCCCGTATTTTTGCAGGGACATTTGCCATACCTGAAAGTTATTATGTTTAAAATTTGAACAATATTCGAATGTCATCAGTTTCTCTTAATTTTTTATCAGAGCAAAGGTTGTTGGTTATGGACTTTTTATACTTCACCTAATGTTAATTGCAGCTAAAGTTAAATTCTTCTTTAAAAAAGAAAAAAAGATTAAAAAAAAGAATGTTTATATTCCCACTTTTCGTAAACGCTACAAATGACGATTTTTTTTATGGTTATTATTCGCATAATTTCCTACATTTTAGTAAATTCATATATTTTGGGATTTAGGTCAAAAAATTTGATTGTTCATCGGATAAACACGGAAAGACTTGACCTTATGTGACTCTCACGCCCGATTACACAATCACCTAAGTTGGCTCGAGATTCTGATTGATGTCTTTTCCTGATCCTTATCTTTAACTCCCGGAAGGATTGATTATGGAGATTTATGACACTATCCCTGATTTGACCATAGAAAATAATTGTTGTTGTATTTTTCATTTTATTGGAGGTCGAAAGCAAAATGCAAAAGAACGAAAATAATTATAAAATTCTGTACTTAGAAATAGCTACCATACGTCATGTTGATTTGACTCCTTGCTGCATTTTAATTTGGGAAGAAACTTATTTTACTTAATTTCAAAGAATTGAGAATTAAAAATAAAATGAGGAGCAGATTGTAAACAACTTGGTTGCTCACATAATCAAATTATCATAAGATAAGATTCAGATATTGAATTTTCAGTAAGATATAACTTTCATCTTCTTAGTGATATTTAAAATTTGTGAAAAGTGTGGGGAATCAGATGCACATCATTTGTTTTCAATTTTTTTTTTCATTCAAGAATGCTTTTCATTTGTTTTCTTGTTTAAAAAAATTGAAATTGAAGTGCGGCATTAAAACTTTAGAAATCAGAATAATTATTAATAGCAAATTATAGGAACTGTTTTTAAGCCAAAAGCATCAAGAAAAGCTTTGATTCTTTGAATAACGTATGACTCATTCAATTATGAAAACTATTCCAAATTCGTAAAAAAAAGAAAACCTTTTCACACGTGTTGTTTTAAAGGATTTGTCGTAAAAATGGAGAGGCAACAAATCATACATTGGAAGTGTGAAAAGTGTCAATTATGTTTCGATTTTCCCTTAACCAATTCAAAAAATTTCATTCAAATTTGGTTTTCAGGGCCATCCTACTATTCGTTACACTCCTCTTTGGTAAGGCAATTGTAACGTTTTATGTTTATATATTTGCTAATACAGATCAAATATATTGAATGTAATCAACAGGAGTCCTTCAGGAATTATTGAAATTAGTTTCTATTTCTCCTATCTCTCTTCTAATATTCACGAGGAACGATATGACAATTCGAACAGCGGCAATACTGGAACTGAAGACGGATAATCAATTCAAGCAATGCACTGGAAGTCTTTTAAAATATGTGTCTTATTCTCCGAGATTTCATTTTGAGCGAAACATCTTCCAGAGATGTAATTGCCAAAATTGCAGTCACTCTTTGCTCGCAGCCATTCTACTATTTTGGCTGATTACGGTAGAATCCTTTGTCACACATAAATTTTGATGAAATCAAACGCAGGTATATTGTTCGCAACCACAATTCCTTAAGCAGTTTCCGTACAAAATAATAATGTGTTTTTAGTGTTCTGTCCAAAAATGTAAACTATTTAAATTCAATTTTCCAAATTTATAGCAAACATAGAGTCTCAAATATTTCGAGATTTAGTCAGAAAATATTCAGATGCTCGAAATCAATACTTTTTTCCGAAAAAAATGAAATTTATGTTTTGTTCGAAATTATCGATTAGCTTAATTTGTAGCAGTGATAGGAGAAACATTTAATCGGACAAAGCATACGTTCCATTTTTGTCAATCTTGGTTGGCATTTTTATTTTTTAGCTGGGATGTGAGATCAATTTAAAAGAATGCGACAGTGTTTAGCGTAACGTAAAGTGATCAATTGAGAACAAAACATTGTTCATCTAAAGGTCATCATTATAACTACATCTATTCAAAAAAGCTTCGTCCAGATGACTAAATTATGATCCTTATGTCGTTATGGTTACCGTAGAATTAGGAAAGGATGGAAAAAAATGGAAGTGAGAGAAACATTGTGTATAAACAAAAGCATATGATTTCAAAAAATTGTGGAAATAGTTGATAGTTTTTGAATTTGATAAACGACGTTTACTAAATTCATTGTAAGCCATAAAAAAAGCTATGTATGTCACATAGCAAGCCTCTTCAAAATTTATTTTAATTTCAATTCGATAATTAATTCTCTCCTTAAAAAATTTAAATTTTATCAGAAACTACTTTGATTCTAGAAAACATCTGATGAAAGACCATTGCTTTTCTTATTTCTATTCATATCTTTTCTTCGCCCTTAAAAATGAACAGTTAAAAACGAACAAATAATTGGAAAATATCGCCGATATGCCCCAATTTAACAACAAAGCCAGCTTTTTTTGGCGGCATTCTGTTTTTTTTTAAGAATCGTTTTTTAAGAAAGAAAACTCATAAAAAGTGTTCAAATCTTTTATTGTCTCAACTCATCCGTACTCTTTCCTCCTCGAATGTATTAGCGAAAGGTAAGTGCCAAATATCCTATTCAGATATATGAATGAAAATGAAAAATGGGACTAAACAATAATCCAAACCATCTATTCAGTTAGTTTTCATAGCTATTCTTTTTTCAGCTAAAATTTTTTTAATTCGTATTATTCTTATAAAATATTTCCAAAAAATCTGATTCTATTGAGATCTGATAGGAAAGAAATTTGTAGCTGTCAGTTATCGCCTACAGTGATTTAAAAAATGATTAAATTAAGTCTATTTAATTAAATTTTTTCAGCAGATCTTATAGCTATCATATGCTAGGTTGCATGTACCAGGAATGCATAATGTCATTTAAGTACCAAAACTTGAGATGTGAGTCAAAGGAAAATGATCAAAAGGTTGCTGGCGCATCATAGTTCCACCTATCATCAAAATTAGTATCACGTATCTTTGGGTGAAGTATTATGAAGCTATGAAATTGCAGGCTCGATAAGTACATGTAATTGCTATTTTCAATGATTGCTAAACATATATACCATAACTTGTTATTATCTTCAATGCTCACCACCGTCTTTTCTCCTTTTCCCAGCCGATAGTTTCATTCTACTATTTTTTCCTTCTCCTGGCCTGATGATCTTGTACTTTTACTTACTTTAACTACCTCAACTTCTTTATCACGGAATAACTGCTGAGTAAGGTATGTTTTTCAATTTCCATGCAAGTTTCCCATTATTCTTTAACTACTGATATATTCAAATGAAATTCATATTAGCTGTATAGGTAGATTATTTGTCATATAATTTAAAAGTTACTTTTAATAACAATTGCAGTCCTTTCCAAATGCTGAAATAGGAGAATGGATAGTCTCCATAGGAATGTAATGGCGATATAAGAAGTTAATTCTTACAATAGGAATTAATTATTTTATCATTACTTTAGGAATTATTGCACCATTCACCCTTCTGTTTTCATTACCATTTGAATTTTACCAATTAAAATGCATTAATAGCTTAATAAGAAGATTCACCTAATCTTTCGACTTCCTGACAGTTTGGGCACTCACAATTGGATCGAGCAGGTAATTTACCGCCTCCTACATGTGTTGTTGAACTGCTGGAGATCCTTGATAATGTATTACCAGTAGAACTAGAATGTGGATTAGATATCGATGCCATTTGACTTGTAGCTGATACCGTAGCTGATACTGTAGCAGCGGATAGCAGCCCTTGGAATTGTGGGCCAAAATAAGGTGAATAAGTTGATGCAGCAGCATCAGTACTTATTGCTGGCGAGTATGGTAAGGTAGGCCAAGTTCCAGTTGGTTCTGTTGTCCACCACGGGGCTGTTGCGGCCGCTGACCATGAATATGGTGGATAAACTGTAGCCGCGGCATTCGTATATGGCATCGTATCTACTAGAGTGCCGCCTGCTGCCATTGCTGATGTTGTTACTGTTTCGGTAGTTCTTGAATCTTTTTTCGATAATTTTTCTTCTACCGATACAGCAATGCGACTTTCTGAAGCTAATCGATTGTACTGTTCCATTAATTTACCCAGCGGGCTTTGCTCACAATTTGATAACATCAGACTACCAGCAGCAGCTGCTGCAGCAAGCGGTACGATAGGTTTCAAGTCATTTTGAGGATCCATGTTGTTTTGAAAGATAATTTACAGATTTGTTCACCGATTCTGCACCTTAATTTACAAAAATAATAACAACAGTAGTGAATTTCAGTCAATGGAATAAGGCAGGTTGCATTGCAATATTGCTTAGCCACTTATTAAATGGGCGTAATCCAGATGGAGTGATTATATTGTGAGAAAAATAGAATTCCTGCTGTAGTCCTGAAAATGAATTATTTCTTTCGAAAATACTGAGAAATTTCCAAAGTATAAATATCCTAAAGCGACATTCATATTCATTACTTAGATAATATAAAGCAATTTTAATTGTTGATCATAGTTGAAAGAGTTCAATTTATCATATTTGTTGATGATATATAAGCAGTTGCTGAAAAACAATAGCAAAATAAACTTTTCTCAAAATGGAAAGTTACTTAATTGAGATTATCGAGAAAATTATTTTGTGATTCTGAATGATAGTAAAGCCAATGATGATGATGATGATAATGAGAAAGGAGCTGAATGAAATTGATGCATTTCTCCAGTAGGAGCAATGATCGGGAAGGAAAAATGTCGAATTCAGAAGGCAAAATTGAGCTCCGCCTTGCCCTCCTCTAATAATGCTATTTTCTACACCTTGGGATGGCTGTTGTCGATTGCTCAACCTGATGAGACTATCCTGGCCTCGTTAACAGGCTCAATAGCGTCTCTTCTCCTCCCCTCTTCCTCTTCATCCTCCATCAGGTATTGGTATACGGTAACTATTATACAACTCATTTATCACATTTTGTACGTTTCCATTGCTGTATCGTTTCCTTATCTCAGTGTTATGATCATTGCTATTATCTCTTTGTTATTGTGAAGAAGCACTTGATGCAGTTATCGCCTTGTCATCGTAAAGAAGCAATTCTACTAATGCTATCACAATATCCGTGAACTCAACTTACGTATGAAATTCACGTAAAATAACTATGTCAAGCAAGTGTTTCATGAATGAATGTAGGAGAAATAGATTTCAGAAGTCGTACTTTGCTGCCTTCTTCATGAAGATATAAGATAAGCTAAGTAATCATTTCCTGTTAGTACCAAATTTTTGTCCTTTATTGCATTGTGCCTACTTACGTAAGTTGAGTTCACGTATTTGACTTAATAAGTCATTTTCTACTTACGTAGAAAATATGCATTTCATTAACCTTAGCAACAACTGACCAATAATTTTATTCGCTTCTTTTTCTTTTTTTTTCATATTCGAATTTAAGCATGAAGTTTGAATCTAAAATTCAAATGCAATTTGCCAGAAATGTAAAGTCAAAATGACTTATTAAATTTAAAAATGAAACGTATTCAAAGCTCGAGTTTCTTCATCTTTAAAAAATCCAAATTGTATAGCAATTTTCAAATTTTATATAGCAAACAGTCAATGAAATTTGTACTATTGATGCAACTCATGCAAATAATCGGTATTCAATCTATGGCTCATACCAACTCAGTTCACTTACTTTAAATGTTAATAATTAAAGTATCTATCAGCTTTGAAATTAGTTTCTATATAGTAAACATAAGCATATATTCATGTTCAAATTAATGTAAAATTCATTACTTTTTTGGCATTTATCTGAAATTCATTAAGAAAAACTAATTAGATAGTTAATTTTTGACCGAAAATAAATCATTTTTTTCAATTTTTTCGATGCTTAGTATCTCAAAACTTGCTTATCAAACATGATAGTTACTGTTGATGAAAACTATTCCTAATTGCTGCATCTCATAATTGTAGTTGTTAGCTCGAACACTAAACTTATCCTGATTTTATATTACTGCATTTCTATTCGTCGTCATTTATCATTGCATGAAATAGCGAGCGGAAGTTCAATTTGATTTCAAAAGTACTTTGCCGCCACACTCAAAGGTAAAAAGGAGGCGCATATTGATACAATCAAGCTTGATTCTAGTACTCAAATCATTGCAGCCTTTCGCTCATAACGAAAGCCGCCACTTTGTCTGTTATTGCTGCGGTGGGTGCGAGAAACCGGAGAATTGGGACGATATGACGAAAAAATAGTCGTAATTGCGTAATAGCAAAACCGTTTTCCACAATAAATTATAATATCAAATTTTCATGACTGTATACTTTTACGATATTAAGCGGAAATCTCAATTATTCATGGAATAGCTAGCATAATTAGAAGAGTGCTCATTAATTTCGGGAGATTCCACATGCAAAAATAGACAAAGTGCATTCATTCAACAAATTCCTGAAAAATAAATTTGGACATCAATATATCAATCTCTCCTCTATTATATAAGTGTCTGTATATTTTTGCTTTTCGTTTAATGCACAAAAACTTTTTGCATATTGCCAAAAAAAATATCGTCATAATTTTAGGCGCAATCAAGTGAGCTTTGAACGATAATCATATTCTTTTTTCAATTTTGTAAGAGCATCGTATCATCATAGTTATATTTATCGCTTCAATAAAATCATTAAATTATTTCTAGGTGTGATCTTTATCTGCAAGATAAACAATTTACTTCTTGCTACTGGAAAAGAAAAGGATTACCGTAACTGAAAAAACAAAATGATAGTGTGACAATGCGATTGCATATACTGGTGCTGTGGTACCACAGGATTTATCGTGCCCAATTTGAGAGGAAAGTAGTAGCACCTGGTGAGGTTATTCTTCACTTTTTTTGCATTCCTTGCTGTTGGGAGACCCCGACCCGATCCTCACCAATGTTCCTACCCTGTTATTTTCCACTTCATTGCACCCCTCTTGCGCTAAGTGATTAATTGGCTTCATCCTTCTTTTCAATCTTTCATCTCCAATTTTTCATTAAAAAAAAAACTCTGTCTGTTATTCGATTTCTTTCTTTTCGTGCTAAGAAGGATATTTTCTTATTGAAATTCAAAATAAATAGAAAATTTTTGATGTGAAGTGATGAATTGAACGAAGTGATCTCGACTTTAACTATTTATCCGTTTTTTTTTTTTTTTTTTCATAAGAAATATCCATTGGTTATTGTGCGAGAAAAGGTAACCCCCCACTGAGTGAATACATACTTACGCTTGACTCTCGCAAAGTAATACAATAATGAGGAAAAACAGCAGTCAATCCAATTAGTATTTTCTTTTTGTCCACTGTATCAATGAATCAATGAATTTCTCACACCAACAGCTGTCTCGGAAAACGATCTATCAAAAGTAATTAACATATTTGAAAAAAAACTACTTGACACAGAGACTTGGATGACATATTCATCAACATCATCATTTTAGAAAAAAAGAATCAATTCGATTACAAAAAACGAGCAACAAAGTAGGAATTTGAATCGGTTATAAGTGATTATTCGCACTGTATTGAGGCTTTTTTAATTCGGAATTCTGTGCTATGATAAGATGCAATGATTCGGGATTTTTAAATTCAACAGAAGAGGGAGTTAGTGTCGTAGAACTGAATAAAAGGTTAAATGAAAAGTTTGCTGCTAAAATTCAATTTCTTTTTTTTTCACATATCAAATCTACTGGAAATCATCGAATCTTTTTTAGAAAAAAATCATTAAAATTATAATTCAGTGAATTATATTTATATATACAAAAAATGTTGTTGTACATTCCTATAAATAAAAAACAGAAAAAAATCTTGTATTTCAAGAGATACTGACAAATATTGAAAATTTCTGGAACTTTTCAAAAGTTAGCAGAAATAAGATATGACAGTAAATCAACATAATTTTATTTGAAAAGTTAAATATGATTCCCAACAGAAGTGCTGAGATATTACTTGGTGACGCAATAAACATGACATGACATGATCATAGTGCTCAATTTCAGATCTATCATCTCAAAATTAACAGATATGAGAAAAATGTAAATGACAATGATTTGTTGTTTGTATCATATACAGATCGAAATTGATCAAACGGATTTCAGAGTCTTATCATCATCGAAAACATTATCAGACTATTATAATGAAAGAAAAAAAAAAATTTGAAATCACTATGCTTCTTACATCAGTTATCATTACTTGAATTATCATTAAGTGATGGAGTAGAAAAGGAAAGGCACTTATTTCACTGAGAGATTATTGCACAATCCATCTCTCTTATATAATCTGGCCATTAAAGGCACATAATTGTAGCATCGTATTTCTTTCTCTCATCATTGAATGTTTTTTTTTTCTCAAACGTATTACTATTATTACTACTATTAAAGGTCATGTCCACAGACTTGGCCTAGAAACAAGGGATTTTGAGAAGTTCCTAATCATGATAAAACCCATGCATAATGATGATTCTGATACCTTCTCTCTCATCATTTTATTACAATTGAATAAGTTTAATTCTCAATCTCCAGAAACCATATAGCATTCTTCATACTTTTTAGAAATAAAAAAAACATCCGATATCAAAATATGCTCATTCTGGAAATGCCTTGAGCCCACTGTATATCTATACTTCTTGCCATAATTAATCTGGCATCATAACATAATACAACCTTATCAATTAACTTTACTCCACAGAAATTAAATTGTTCGAAAATTTTCCGAGATACCATCGTAAACAAATACAATATACTGAATATGTACTCAATAAGATCAACAATCATCTATCATCTATGATTTTTGTTCCTTCCTAATTAGCGTTTTACCAAGTAATACTTAAAATAGTGAATGATATTATGATGCATCTATAATTGGCAACTACTATGAGCTTCAGCACCAATAACTTCTGCTAATTGCTCAATTATATCAGCAAAAGAAAATTTAGTAAACAACTAAGAGCCAGAAAATGTAAACATATACAATACATAATTGAAAATAGTTCTTTTTTTTTTTTTTTGCAAAAAAGAAGTTAGACTTACAAAACTTGACGGATTTAGAAACATGAAAAAAAAAGAATAGATTTCGCTGATGGTAAGCTACATAAAATTTAAAAACATAGTACAGGAAAACTCAAAGTATGAACAAATTTGTCCCATATTCAAAACAGTTACACAATATTGAAAGGCATGATAATACAATATTATATCAACAAGTTTATTACTACTATAACAATGCTTAGCAATTCCAAATTATTGAATAAAAATTTTAAAGATCAATAAGCATCACTTGCGGTATTTCGAACGAAAGGTCGAATGATATCCATTGCTCCCGTTAATTCTGAAATAAAATTGATTTATCCAACAAAACAGTATTTCAAGCCATCAAAATCTAGATCATTCAAACTGAATACGACTTAATGAAGAGCATCGGTAGCGAGATAGTTTGAAGCAAGATTCTTCACGAAACTCTTGAATGAACAATTCCACTTATCACTATCAGAATGGAGTGCCAAGACAATGGATGCTATGATGACAAAGAAAAATGTCGAAAAATAACTTTGAAAATTTGAATATTTAAAATTACATCTACTGAAAGAATTTTCCATACAACAAAGAATACAAAATACATTTGAAATATTCACTTTCCCAAAAATTTGAAAACCTTAAAAAATTGGATGATCAGGTTCTGCAATAATTGAAATCTTGTCTTTAATTTTATGTTATAATTCGTGTTTTCTACGCTATCAAAATTTGTTTTTGAAACAGGCAACTTTCGATTACGGTCGAAATTACATTTTCAACAATCATACCAATCATTTTTTAAAATTTTCCCAAATTACCTTGCTAACCAAAATTTTTAAAATATTATCAAAATTACCTTGCACTAAGTAATTTAGTTTCGTATCGTTCAACGCTATCGATATGTCTTCTCCATTATTAGAACGCATATTCATTAAATACATCTAAAACTCTAATGAGCAGAACTGATCAGCTTTAATTAGATTATGATATTCCCAACATCCAGAATAAATGCTTTACATGGTAGAATAAACGATGAAATTTGATCAGGAGAGATGAGAAATAATAAGAAAGAAGGATTTTGGTCTTAATCAACTCTTTGCAAAAAAAAAGAAAAAAACAGAAACACCAGAACACAGAACTGAAAGAAAAAAAGAAATAACCTTTCCATTTCCTTCTTCCTTGGTATCCACCGAAGAAATCGAAAGAGATGGTGCTAAATTAGTAAAAAACTACAATCTGAATCATTACTTTCATTTCAGATAAACTGTTTTACATTTAGTTATTTTCATATCCACTAAATTTTTTGAAACATTAGTTTTGATGCTGTAAATTGGATAACTCTTTCTACTTCTCCATATTTAAGACTCAGAGATTTAACAGGCCACCATACTAGAATTTTGAGAAGACTCTTCTACAGGTGTTAAATAAATTATCCACATCAAAATCTCTGCAAGAAATTTAAACATTACTAACCACGAGGAAAACTGAGCAATAATGCATTTTTTAACTTTTCTAGATTCACCGCGTAAATCTTTGTCAACTGTTTGCAGTGTTCTGAAAAACTGCTTAGGATAAAAACCAGTGAATAATGAACATTTTGCTTATGACATTTGAATGAAATAAACAGAGTTACGCTAATGTACCAAAAAAGAAGAATGAAGTGAGCAAAATTATTGAAAATGCCAAATTCATTAAAACATTGCAAAGCAATGAATTACGCGAAAGTGGAAGATAAGAAAAATTAAAAAAATTGTGTACCTGGAGGAAGACCCAGCTGTTGCATTTCAAGTTCAAGATCTCGAGCTGAACATGCACTTTTTACAGTTTTTTCCAATATGAATGTAAGTGCTGCTAACATTCCTTTTAAAGATTTATCATCTAAAAAAAATTTTGGTAGATTTCAGCAAAAAACAAAAAAAAATTGAAAGAAGTTCAAGGCATATATCTCATAGCAATACAACAACTACAACTACCTATTTTTGGTACATACAAGTACCAAAAATTATCAGATTCCTTTCCGTAAGGCTTTTCTGCTAGCCACCAGTTTTAGAAACAATTCTTAATAGAAACAAATACGCTAATTTAAAAAACGGAGATACAGAAACACTCCTATTTTTCTATTGTTGATGCAAAATCTATAAAGAAACAGGCTTAAAAATAGTATAGAGCTTTGATGATACAACAATGCGTACAACAGAATTTTTTTTCATCTACACTACCTTGCTCTTGTTTTTTGTTGAACACAGGAATACACATTTCATTGATAATTTTTTAGTTGTGAAAAATTTAAGCAATATTTACCAAAAGTTGTGTCAGCATTGAGGATAGCTAGTTGTTCGTCATTCCATTCAGTTTTACCACTGATTAGACATTCCACACAGCTTGAACACCAATTTTTGAATCGTAGTACAGGCTGAAGAAATCAACATGTGATGTATGTGACTAGCAGATATTAAAACTACAGTAAACAGATGGCTTTTATTAATGGTTTTTTTAAGATACCGTGAGTTACTTTCATTAGATGGAAAATGACGTGCTTTAGAAGCAGATTAAAGCAAGTTTGTAATTCATTCTAATCCTTCTTTTTTTTTAAATACTTTTCTTGTTAGTTTTCCAATTCCTTAACCATAAAATTCTTGGAAGAAAATAGAAATTAAAGACTTACAAGTTTCGATAAAGAAGTTATTTCGACCAAAATCCAATCCGGACAATCTAAGCCACCAACAAAATGGAACTTCTGAATTATTTAAATGAAATATAATCAATCGGAAAAAGGGAATGTCATATGGAAAAGATCAATGAAACTGCTATAGCAAGTTATTATTAGCTGATATTTCAGATCGAGAAACTAAAAGCAATTCTCTTAATTAAAAAAAAAAGATTACTGAGTTGCATAGTATTTAATGCATATGAATCAAGAAACAAAAAAGAAAGGTAAGGAAAGAAAGGAAAGATACAATAATAATTTCTTCAAAAATAGTGAAATTTTTAAAATTTGAATTTAACACAAATAAAATTTACATACCATTATCTTATTTTAAGACTGACTTCGACCACTAGAAAAGTTATTTGCACATCTTCCAACGATTCAATCAATCCTTTTTTAAAATTTGAAATGAACAAGAAATATAAATTAATTTGCTGCACTCAGTCATTCATAACTGAGTAGAAGAAGATGAGAAGTTTGGTCGTTTCTCTTATCGTAGCGTTGTAAGTGTTGTATAACTAATATTCTATCGGAAAGCTTTCATTTTTGCAATTTATTTTCAATCGAAAAAAATTAAATTTAATTAAAAAGCAAAGAGAAGTGATACAATGATAGCATGCTAACATTGCTAGCTAAATCATTCCAAAGTATCGAAGAGAACTAAAATAATTTCAAACTTCTCTATGAGCTATAACCTTTAGCTAATCGAACTATTGAGTGCAGTTTTAATTTTGATAATTTCTTATCATTCATAAAGAGTAAGAAATAGTAGCAAACGAATGTCCATTGATCTAGCTGATCATAGCTCTGATCCAACAGTTTTCATTGTGATCAAGTTAGTGTGATAGAAGAAAGAGGGTTTTATGATTAGCTTAAAGTGTTCTAGGGATACTGAAGGTATTGGTTTTTGCGAAATAGCATGGAGAATATGATAGCAGTATTTTGAAGGAAAAAGAGTATGTAGATGAAAGAGTAGAAATTAGAGAAAAAGACTATGTTACATAGGGAGTGAAGAGAGTGTGCGTGCGATGCGTTGTGCAACAAATGAAGTAGGTTTGAAGTTAGGAAAGTGCGTGCAAACAATGATGACTTGTTGTTTTTGGGTGCGGAAGAGGTCATTTATATTTGGCATTTGTTGAGGTCAAGCGGGAAAGGTCACATATGAACTGCTTCTCTCCANTGCGATGCGTTGTGCAACAAATGAAGTAGGTTTGAAGTTAGGAAAGTGCGTGCAAACAATGATGACTTGTTGTTTTTGGGTGCGGAAGAGGTCATTTATATTTGGCATTTGTTGAGGTCAAGCGGGAAAGGTCACATATGAACTGCTTCTCTCCATTAGTTTATTCATCATGCTGTGACTGTGTGTACCTGTTCATTTGTATTGCTCTCAATACTTCGTACGTTTGAAATACGTGGAACGTTTCAAAATGAAATGACGTTATCAATTCTCTAAGTTTATGTTTTTTTTTAAGATAGTTTTATACAAAATGGCGGATCCTTTGGAAGATGAATACGGTACTCCATCTTTATCATTGAATTTTGTGGATACACCAGATGGTGATTCCTCCTTACTTCATGGAGCTACTCAGGTTAGCTAAAAGAACGAACCCTTACATTATTCTAAATTTTCAGTTGTAAAATTTGATTACAAAACCGAATTCTAGCCCCTACTTTAGCTTCTTCAAATTTTAGGATTCACAATTTGAATTTGATCAGCAATTCACACTTCCTTCACAAGGATGGACTGGTACACTCCCTGAAGTTAGTGCCGATCAATCGCAAGAATTAGTATTCGTGGATGAAGAAGAATTTCCTGTACCAGGACAATTACCAGCACATGCTTGCAGGTATTTCTGCAGAGAAAATTGGATAGATTTTTGTTTTGGGAAAGTTGGATATTATCTTTCTTTTTAAATTTCAAAAATGTCTTGGTTGTCGATTAAAAAAATCAAAAGTTCGGCGTGGACTCCGATTTCAGATATTGTGGTATACATGACCCAGCTACAGTGGCTATGTGCATGATTTGTCAGAAATGGTTTTGCAATGGACGTGGAAGTACATCTGGTGGTCATATAGTTATACATTTGGTGCGTTCACAGCACAAAGAAGTTTCCTTACACAAAGAAGGTGCACTTGGTGAAACAGTACTGGAGTGTTATCAGTGTGGTTCAAAGTTTGTTTTTTTTTTTTTTTTTCTTTTCATTTAGATGACTTAGTTGCAATCGGAAATTTCGAGTCAGGAGCTTCAGATAAAAAGATCCAATGTGTATTTGGGTGTATGACAGTAAGTGCTCCCATTATGGACATTTAACGGTAAAGAAGTGCATGTGAAATAATATCATCATTGAAAGGATAATTGGGCATTCCTGAAAATGAAAACCATTGCATTACGAAGGAATTACAGTTTCTGGAGTTTTTAATTTTGTTGCATTTTATTTTGCTTCTTAACAAACAATGTTTTTTAACATATTCCTAAATGTTGAAAATGTTTTTGGTGACAAACATATCGTCTTTGTAAAGTGTTACTTAGGTAAAACTTCTTTCATAAGACAAAGTGTCCTGAAGCAAGCAAATTTTTTAATTTCTTTCACTTAGAAGATTTGGCACATACATTAGACTCTGTCGATTGTTTTGATTTCAGGAACATTTTTATGCTTGGATATATTCCTGCAAAAGCAGACACAGTTGTTGTAGTACTTTGTCGTTCGCCTTGTGCAAATCAAGCTGTTTTGAAAGATCACTCCTGGCAGGTTACAATTTGTGATTTTCATTGGTGATGTAGTGGTTTAATTGTTATTTTTGTCGCAGTTTGTTTCTTCAATTAATAAAAAGCTTATAGATGCCTGCTGTATAAATTTAATTTCTAATATTTGTCCCGTTTTCTTTTGTAAAGAGGAAAATAAGTATTTTTTAATGTCTCTCTCAGTTTAGGTCGATGAATGGAAACCCTTGATCAGTGATCGGCAGTTGTTGTCTTGGCTTGTAAAAATACCATCTGAGCAAGAACAACTGAGAGCTCGTCAGATAAGTGCTGTACAAATCAATCGACTTGAAGAACTTTGGAAGGTCTGTTTCAAATCTTTCTCTTAAATACAAATCACAATTTTCAGGATAGAGCCCAATAATTTTCGAATGTTATCTGGGATTTTTCAGGAAGATCCCAAGGCTGTATTTGAAGATTTGGAAAAGCCAGGAATGGATGAAGAACCAGAACATGTGCAATTGAAATATGAAGATGCTTATCAGTACAAGCGTGTATTTGAACCATTAGTGAAAGCTGAAGCAGATTATGACCGAAGGGAAAAAGAATCACAAACACAAAGTGTGGGTCATGTTCGTTGGGATATTGGTCTCAACCGGAAACCGCAAGCTTTTTTTCAATTGCCAAAGTTTTCGGAAGGAAGTGAGTGAAATCTCTATAGTTCTGGTTGAAAATCTAATATCTTTTTACTGATAAATTCTATATTAGAAGTGAAAAAACAGAAACAAAAAAATATTAGAAGTGAAACTTTAGCACACGAGCAAATTTTACATGTGAATTTGTGTGGAACATCATTTGAAAAGTGCTGCTTCATTGTGTTGCTTCGATAGGTGATTGTCCGGTTGTTTTTTTCATTTTTCGTTTTTTTCTACATTAGTGTAACATCANATATTAGAAGTGAAACTTTAGCACACGAGCAAATTTTACATGTGAATTTGTGTGGAACATCATTTGAAAAGTGCTGCTTCATTGTGTTGCTTCGATAGGTGATTGTCCGGTTGTTTTTTTCATTTTTCGTTTTTTTCTACATTAGTGTAACATCATTTTTAAATTTTTCAGGTATGAAGCTGATGTTGGGAGATGAATTGCGCCTAAAACATTGCCAGACTGCGGGTGGTGAATGGAGTTCGGTTGGGTGCGTCATCAAAATTCCCGACAGTATGTATGATAATCCCTTTAATCAGTTTTTTTAATCACGAACCAATTTTTGGTTAAAATAAATTGTTAGGAATATTCACTGACCACCACTTCTTTTTGAGGCAGAAGTTTAGCCCAAAATGGACATATGTAATTATTCTAAAAGATGTTCAATACATAAGTCGTCGAAGTACCAGTTAATCGACATGCTCTGTTAAAATCTCAGTCAGACGGGATTGTTTATTACACGAAATAACTTTCAGACCATAGTGATGAGGTTGGAATTGAAATGCGTTTGAAGGCAGAGAATGTACCTACTGACACACGAACAAATTTTACATGTGAATTTGTGTGGAACTCAACATCATTTGAAAGGTGCTGTTTCACTATATTATTTTACTTTTGTGATATTCGTTATTGATTTCTCTATAATGAAAATTTGTCTCATGGCAGTTATTATTGCTGACCTTATAGTAGAGTAATTATTAATGTTGATCTTATAATAGAGCTACATTGGGTCATGTTGTGTATTGATTGCATTATGGGGCATCGGTCCTGTTGTTACTGGTTCACTTTCTGCATTTTATGTGTATTTTCATTTTGTTTATGAAGAGCCAAATTTCAGAATGCAGGCTGCGCTGTCTTTATTAGGTCAAGATGAAGACTGTGTTTCCCAGTTTATCTATCATAAGTTGATGGGCCACGATATTGATGATATTATTTTTAAAGTGTCGTTACCGAAAAGATTTAGCGTGCCGGGTTTACCAGAACTAAATCACAGTCAAGTGCATGCAGTCAAAACTGTTTTACAGCGACCCCTATCACTTATTCAGGTTTTCATTTCAGTTTACAATTGGTTTTGCAGAGATTTTTTATTCCTGATACCGAAAATTTGTAATTATATGAACAGATTCGTTTTAGAATAGCTGCTTGGTTTATTTACAGGGACCACCTGGAACTGGTAAAACTGTGACTTCTGCTACTATCGTATATCATCTTGTGAAGCAAACTAATGGTCAAGTACTTGTGTGCGCGCCATCCAATATTGCAGTTGATCAGCTAGCTGAAAAAATACACCGTACAGGATTAAAGGTGACTCGTCTACTTTGTAAGTTAAGATAAACATAGTAGTTTTGAGTTTACCTTTTTTCTCATTGTTGCAGGTTGTTCGTCTCTGTGCAAAAAGCCGTGAAACACTTGATAGTCCTGTTGCCTTTCTCGCGTTACATAATCAGCTGAAAGCATTGCATGGTGCAGCTGAATTGCATAAATTGCAGCAATTGAAGGTCGCTTGTTAGAATCTTTATAGATAGCCTTTAAATCATAATATTTTGGATGCATTAAAACTGCAGGCTAACTTGATAACATATGCAGTATCGTAGTGTGTAACATTTTAAATTCGATGACATAACATTGATATTTTGTAAAGTCACTGCTAATATAAGTGCGAGTTTATTGGATTTATTCAGTTGATGTAATAGGTTTGATCAATTATTTTTCTATATGTAAGCAAATATTTTTGTTATGGGAAGTATCATATAATAGGATTAGTTTACTGCACTACTTAATGGTAAAATATCTGTTAATTTTTGAAAAAATTGCTTAAAAAGATTTTTGATATGTTATTTACAGGAAGAAATGGGGGAGCTGGCAGATGCTGATGAGCGTCGCTTTCGTGCTTTGCGCATAGCAAAAGAATGCCAACTGTTGGCCGCTGCTGATGTCATTTGTTGTACGTGTGTCTCGGCTGCGGATAGCCGTCTCTCGCATATGAGAATTAAGTGAGTATAATACTTGTAGTAATACTGTCTGGTTTAATTTAAATGTAAACATAATATGAATTTAAGGTGTGTTTTAATTGATGAATCGACCCAAGCTACGGAACCTGAGGTAATGGTAGCTGTTGTTTGTGGTGTTAGACAATTGGTTCTTGTTGGCGACCACTGTCAATTAGGTCCTGTTATCATGTGCAAGAAGGTAGATATTTTTAATCGTTCAGATTTTTGATATTAGTCCTAAGGTTTCAGTTTTCGTTTAGCTTTAGTTGATTTTTTTAAGGCAGCTAAAGCTGGTTTATCACAGTCACTTTTTGAACGGCTTGTTTTGCTCGGAAATCGTCCCATTCGCCTGCAAGTACAGTATCGTATGCATCCGGCGCTTTCTTCATTTCCAAGTAATGTTTTCTACGAAGGAAGTTTGCAAAACGGTGTTACAGAAGGTAAGCATCCATTTATCTACGAGGACAAAGTAAAATGAAGCGCGTGATCTAAATCCTTAATAAAAAACAAAAAAAGAAAACTCACTTACAGTGATTTATTCCAGCTGAAGTGTTCTAATATCTGTTATTTACTTCAGAGGAATGACAACTGATTATGTGTTATTTCAGGGGAACGACAATTGATTGGAATTGATTGGCAGTGGCCAGTACTGGATAAACCGATGATGTTTTGGAGTTGCTATGGCCAAGAGGAGCTTAGCTCGTCAGGCACGTCATTCCTAAACAGGTAGCCTTTGCTTTGTGCATGAAAGATTGATGATATTTTTTAAACATAACCGAGCAGTTGCTTTCTAGAAAAGTTAAAAGTTTTGGCAATTCAGTTATAAAAGCACTCTTCATTATTTATTTTCCAGAACTGAAGCAGCGAATGTTGAGAAACTAGCTACTCGATTTCTGAAAGCTGGAATAAAGCCGGAACAAATTGGTATAATTACTCCTTATGAAGGACAAAGATCGTATATTGTGCAATTCATGCAAACACAGGGTGCTTTGCACAGTAAGTTATATCTCGAAATGGAGGTTGCTAATGTGGATGCTTTCCAGGTACTCCTTTTTAATTTTGCTTTTTGTTGTTTTTAACATCAGTTGATTCGATGAATAATAATGCAGTGCTTCTCATCTTTGCAGCTTGCTAAAGCGTAAGTAAATTTCAGCGAAGATTTAAACCGATATATTGTGTCACTGTGTCACTAAATCCAGTGCATTTTTTGCTTTAATACTGATTGCTGTTCATAAAATTGTTTTCATAACCCGCTCTGTCAAGCTTTTGGTGATTTAAAGGCAATTATTGACTAATAAAAGCAGTAGAATTATAGAGCTAGGATAGCTATCTGCCTAGTCAGTTCAGTTCTTTTTAATGCAATGTGCGTAGATGCTTCTAGGGCAACAACGCATCAGATATTGATTCAAGATTACATAGAGTATTAGTTGTGTTGCATCCTTTTTTTTAATGTTTGGACAATTTTTATGATTGTTGTTTGAATTTAAAAAACCGAAGTGAAGATTTCAGGGCCGTGAAAAGGATATCATAATAGTAACATGTGTTCGATCTAATGATCATCAAGGGATTGGTTTCCTGAATGATTCTAGACGTTTGAATGTTGCGCTAACACGCGCTAAATTTGGCCTCATCATAGTTGGTAACGCAAAAGTATTGTCGAGACATCCACTTTGGAATTATTTATTGTCAATGTTTAAAGAAAAGGGTTGTCTCGTTGAAGGACCACTGAATAATTTGAAACCGTCACCAATAACACTTTCCAAACCGCGTCGTGTTCCAAATGTTATGAATGTAAGTTGTTTATAAAATTTACATAAAATTCAAAATTTTATTCGAAATACGGTTAGTTTTTGTAAGTATGCAGTAGACTGAAAAATAATCTTTGAATAATATTGTAAACTGTATAATTTAGTATATTTAATGAAGTTATCGTTATCAAACCACGTCATTTTCCAAATGTTATGCAGACTGCTTTTCTCCAGCTCTATGAATCCAGTCAAAGACGATCAATTTTTGCAGATGAATCGTTTCATTCCACGCGGAGCAGTTTTGCCGAGTGAGATACAGGGCAGTGCATTTGGTGCTCGTAATCGAGATATACGGTCGATACAAGACCCATTTGCAGCTATTACTCCTGGTCAATTGCGACCTCAGAATGGGATCAACATCCCGGTACCAGTGCAGATGTTTGTTCAACCACCACCTCATTATTACCGTCCTCCCCCTCATCCACGTCATGACGATTTGAATTCTGCTGCTAGTAACACGGCACGGAATCGTAAACATTTGGAAGCAGTGAATATGTTTAGTTCGCAGCAGTCTCAAGATCCCATTTATATGCAACAAATCAGCGAAATATCAGGTAAATCATAATTTTGTTTGTAGATTATGTTCAAAAGTATTTGGTAGTGTCCCAAATCTTCGTTAAATTACAGTTTTCTTCGGTTATCTTAAAAAAATACATTTTTCAGGTGTATCCCAGGATATATCGGATTGGACACAATCTCAAACACAGCACGGTACTCCATATAGCCAGGTGAAATTTCGCGACAGTGTTTTTCACACTAATTAATAAGCTAGTTTGGTAACAGTAATTTTTGTATTGTCGAAGATGTTGCCGATGAGGAAAACATATGAATGAAGAGAATTTTTTTCTAGCCGGCATCCTCCAATTTTAGAACGAATTTAGGAATTAAATATTTTGTATCCTTAAGGATTTGAAATTAAGTCTAAATTTCATAGTAATATGTTCGCATCCTAAAAAAAGTGTTGGGGCAGATTTGGGATTTCATACTCCTTAATGAAACTGAGAGATTTGTACTTGATTAATCATTGCTTTTACTGTGAAATTTTCTGGTATTGATTTTTTAACTTGTTTCAGGATCAGTTATTGGTTAGCCAAATGGAATCACTTTTTCTGTCACAAGATGCAAGTGCGGAAAATTATAATTTTGGTGATGTAAGCCAATACTGATCAGGACAGAAGCGTAAAATTATCGGAGGCATGGAGCACTAAAATGCTGACTTCCTGGATAAGCAATCAGTAAAACAGAAGCAGAGCTCGACAACTGGGTTTAATATCCATCAAGGCAGTATTCCGGTTATTCGCCACTGATATCTAGTCGTTCGAGAAGGGAATGTAGAATGGACTGTTTGAAGCTGAAAATGCAGTTTTTCTTTTCATCGCTGAGAATTTTCTTCTATGAGTCATTTATGCGAAAGATATACTTATACCTATAGTGATGCTTTTGCTGAGATGTTCTTTAATAATTGTCAGTTATATGAATCTGCACAACTGTTTTGTTCATTTCTTGATATTTATGGTAGAATAGTGCTGCCTTTAGGTAATAATAGTTATGGGTTTCACTCTTTGAAAGCAGTTTAGATTCGAGGTTATTTCAGATCATTTTTGAGTAGTACTGCCGAAGTATGTTAAGCAGTGATCACACATCTTTAGAAAATTTTTTATGCTATTTAATTCGCAGTATAAGTAATTTTGGCAAAGAAAAAAGACATGTTAGCTAATTCTTACTCAATTAAACTGTCTGTTTTGCATGTTGAAAGAGTCATAGTTTGTTTCATGAAATTTTGTTTTTTATTTAAGGACATTGTTTTAAAATCATTTCTTAAAATTTAGTGCATATTAAAACTATGTTAAGGAGGCTATCCTCATTGAACTGATTTGTAGTAAAGTAATATCGCTTCTTGCCGCTAATAATTTATTACTATACTTTTTAGTTGTTTCGTATCCAAGTTTTAAAAATTTGTTGAGCAAAAATTGATTTTTTGGGGTTCTTATAAAGTTAAAGTTGATATATTGTATTTAAAAAGATTGTTTTTCATATACTTTCATAAGAATCCAGAAATTTATATTTTAGGCATAGTAATTTGTTCTACTTGCTATCATCAAGTTTTTTATTATCTCTTAGTATCGTGAATTTTTTGCGAAATTTTATATTTTCCTCATCGCGTCCTATTTATTATGTTGCACATTGTTTACGGCATCAGTGATTTAAAATTCATAGATCTTTCTTTCGGTGTTGGGCTGAGAATGATATGTGATGGGATTTGCTTCATTTCCATCTCATAGAAAAAATAAATTAACATTACTAGGGTTTCGTTGTTGAGTTTTCAGTTGCTATATATACATGCTCATTA
>JARVGP010001006.1:0-19896 GCA_029876185.1 Mansonella ozzardi
TATTATTATTATTACTATTATTATTATTATTATTATTATTATTATTATTATTATCGTTGTTATTATTATTATTAATAATAATTATTATTATCATAATTATTACTTCTGTTGAAAAATGAAATTTGAAAACTGAAAATAAAATTTTTTCCTTTTTCCATAAATTTGCACGAATGGAAAAAAATTTTATGAAAGACGAAATTTATGATAATTGCAACAAATAAAAATAATATTTGAACGATTACAAAATATGGCGAAATGCTGTATATTTCAAAGAGAGCTTTTTTTTTATTTTGTAAAAAAAGAGAAATAGGAAGAAGGAGAGAGAGAGACAGACAGAAAGAGGGAGTATAAAGGCAGAAAATGAAAATGGTTGCTATTTAAAAATTATTTTTGCTAAAAAATTAAAAAATAAAAAATTGAAACCGAAAAAAAAACGAAATGAAAAATATAATAAGGATGATGTGTAATGGGGCAATTTCAATTTTCTTCAAAAATTTTTACTTTCTTTTTTTTTTCTGTAAAAAATTTTTGAAGAAATATATTCGCAGCAAAAAGGCTCCATTTTTCACAAAAATTAATTCAAATTAACAACAGGTTTCATTTCATTTCTAATTTAATATATTGTGACAAATTACAAATGAATATTTTATTTCATTTTTGGAATAAAATAATTTGTCAGATTTTTTAATGCTTTTCTGTTTTGTTAATTAAGAGATGAGAAAAAATTTGAAATTTAAATAAATAAATGAATTTTTTTTTTTAGTTTATTTATATAAATGAAAATGAAATGATTGATATATTAATTTTATCGATTAAAAAACGAAGTAATCGAAAATAATATGTATATATATATATGCACAATAATTATATACAATAATTGAATATTTGTTTAATGATAATTATGATATATATATTATAATCGATATTTCTTTAACGATTATAATTATATATATGTAATAATTATGTACAGTACTGGACATTTCTTTAACGATAATGATGACATATATACATATGCAATAATTGATATCTCTTTAAATGATAATTATGAATTAATGAAGCATTCATTTTTTGACTTTTTTCGAAATTGTCTTTTTTTCCCAATTTCAAATTAAAATAAGAATCAGTAATGATCATAATTATTTCTGCAATATCTTTATCTGAAAACTTTTATTGCAATATCGTTCTATTGTATTAGGATTAATGGATCATAGGAAAAAATGATTAATAAAAGAGCATAAATGGAAATGTAATTAATCATTATTTTTGTATTTGACTAATACTGAATAGCAAAAGATGACGAGATGAAATTAGGTACAAATGAATAAATGTTTAATTGTTTAATGCAATTAATTTAATTGTGCTAAAATAAAAATAATAAATGAATAACTTGACATATTGGCTAATTAACATTATCATTTTTACATCCTTTCTTATCATTCAATAATTATCAAATAAATATCATTAATTCATCCATTTCATCTTTTACCATATCATTATTAACATTTACGAAGCGCAAAAATTACACTTGTAATTAATTGAAATTTAAAAATAATTATTTATCATCTTTGTTTTGATGAATTATTAGTAATTTCATACAATTATCTTTTGTTAATAAATGATAAAACATAGCAATATTGATTAAAATTTATTTACAAATTCCCTTCAGGCTAATCATTTCATTCAAATATTCAGCTATCATTATCTTTTCATTAATAGTTTTCCTTTTCTTCATTGCCAAAAAAGGAAGGATTGCAATCAGAGATTGGCTTGGTTCTCATATAATTTTAATTATATGTGGAATAATCGTCATTCTCTTTTTGCTTCCAGCAAAATTTCTAACAAACTAGTAACAAATAATTTGCAGTTATCTTTATCTTTTTTTTCTTTTTAATAAAAAAAAATTAAGCACTTTTAAAAATTTAAATTTAATGGAAAAAAAAGAAATAAATTCTATAAACTGATTTAGGAAACTGACAAAGAAAAAAAAGTAGATTTGTTAAATTATTTAAAGAATGACGTGAATGAAAGATATCGATAAATGTTTTGTGTCAGAAAAAAAAAATGAATATAACTACTTTTTTTTTTAAAAAAAAATATGATTTAAGGAAAGGGAATTAGAAATTGAGCCTATAAATAACAGACAATAATATTAATTAACTGTGCGCAGAAAAAATAACTTGGCCTATGTGCTGAACATATATTTATGCTTATATGCCATGCCTATTAGGTACCATTTTTCCATCCATGTAGAGAAGACAAACAAATGATAAAGTATTTGTAATCGATCTTTTATTCATTGATTTTATATTTTGAAAAATTTTTTGCTAAGATTTTACGGTTTTTGTTCCATCTTTCATAATTTCCTTATAATTTAATTAATCACTTCATTAATTGTTTTTTTTTGTCTTCCGTAAATTGTTATCAATTTAATTCTAAAAAGGAAAAACAACAAAAAAAACAACATGTCATCAAAGAAGAGATGGATAAATCGTGATATATAATGATATATAATAATGATTAAATTTTAGCATCCTCATGTAATACATACATTACCAAACAATTGTCATACAAATGTAACATTCATATTATTTTCATCACCATTATGCAATTCAATTCAATTCAATTCATCCATTGCTTAAAATTTAATATTAGACTGAGAATTTATTTGAAGAGGTGAAATTTTCAAAAATGCTTTTCATAGATATTCAATCACTATTGTCATTATCATTATTAATATCTTCATCATTATCATTATCATCATTATTACCATATTATTAATATCATCATCATCATTATCATTATCATCATTATTACTATATTATTAATATCATCATCATCATTATCATTATCATCATTATTATATATTAATAGTATCATTATCATCATCATCACTATTACTATATTATTAATATCATTATCATCAACATTAACATTGGTACAAATAATTATCATAATTATCGTCAAAAACAGATATAGTGATATGAATGAACCAAATATATTACTCTATGTCATATCTTCAGAAAGGAGCTTATTTATTTTTACCAAAAATTCAAATCTTTCTTCTCTCTCTCTCTCTCTCTCTCTCTATTTCTTGCTTCTTATCATATATTCTTCATTTTTAATGCATTCTTTTGTGTTGTTGTAAACAAACAGACTTACGTATTTTATTTCTGAGGAAAGAAACAAAGAGAGAGAAAGAGAGCGTACAATATGGTCAGATGTAGGTGCAGTAAGAAAGGTCAGTAAACAGGTATATAGGTCAGTTGTTATGTAGCTAGGTAATTAGGTATGAAGATAGGTAGAGAGGGTACAATATGGTCAGATATAGGTAGAGTAAGAAAGGTCAGTAAGCAAATGTATAGGTCAGTTGATATGTGGTACAATATGGTCAGATGTAGGTGGAGTAAGAAAGGTCAGTAAGCAGATGTATAGGTCAGTTGATATGTGGGTACAATATGGTCAGATGTAGGTGCAGTAACAAAGGTCAGTAAGAAAATGTATAAGTCAGTTGATATGTAGCTAGGTAGATAAGCAGTAATATGTGAGTAAATAAGCTACCAGATGGTTAGTAGTTAGCTAAGTAGCCAAATAGATAAGTAGGAATTAACGGGAAGCTCTTCACATCTCACATTTATCGAATAATGAATTCTAACAGTGTTCTATAAGCGCTTATATACATATATATATATATATATATGTGTGTGTGCATGTATGTATGTATGTGTGCGTGTATGGTGTGTATGTGTGTGTGTGTGTGGTGTGTATGTGTATGTGTGTGTGCGTGTGTGTGTATGTGTGTGTGCGTGTGTATGTGTATATTTTAACAAATGGTACGGTGGTTTTTTTTCATTTTTCAAAGAATAATTTCCAGGAATCATCATCATCAGCCAGCTGTACTTTTCTTTTGCATTTGAAGTTTTTGAAAAGGAAAGAAAGCGACAGCTATATGAGCTTATATGCCAATGCATGTGTATGTATGTGTGAACTATCTATTATGTATGTACGTGTGTGTGATGAACCTAAAATGTATGCAGAAAGGTGCACGTATGTGTCTGTTTAGATGTCTGTCTGTGTATGTATCTATGATAAAATTTTGATTCCAATCAATACAATAATATGAAAATGAAAAAAAAAATGAGAATTGAAAATTATGAAGCAATCAATGAATTTTTCTCCTCTCTTTCTCCCCCGCTTTCTTCCAAATATTTCTTTTCCCGAGATATCCCACCAATAACCTTTATCATCATTTCTTTTGTTTCCGTCACAAAAAAAAAAAAGAATTGAGATAATTTTTAACCTTTACAATTATTGGAACAAAAAAAGGTTTAGATTATAAAAAAAAAAGTATTTAATGCAAAGAAAAAAAAAAGTTTTGGATAGATAGGTGATAACCTCTCCGGGATATCTCAGTAATCTTACAAAAAAAAAGTTCTGGAGAGATAGGTATGTAATTTCAGAGGGACAACAATAGTGAATAGAACAGCTGATTATAAAGTATCAATAAATCAATCGAAAAGAAAAATGAGGGAATTGGCGCTAGCTAAAGACAGTGGCAGGGCGGTGGCTGGCGGTAGCTAAAGAAGGTGGTAGCTCGGTAGCTGGCGGTAGCTAAAGAAGGTGGTAGCTCGGTGGCTGGCGGTAGCTAAAGACGGTGGTAGCGCGGTAGCTAGCGGTAGCTAAAGACGGTGGTAGCGTGGTAGCTGGCGGTGGAGGCGGTAGTAGTGGTGGAGCAGTTAAAATGAGGTAGAAATCAGGCAAATGTGCAATTGCAATAAATGAATTTCAGGCTTTGGTAGGGTTAGAAACATTTTTTTTTTATTTTTGAATCAATGAAATTTCTCTTTTCTGCTCGTTTTTTTTTCCACTCTTATTCACTTAATTTTGAGCGGTGATCAAAAATTTAAAAAAATTGGAAGAAAACTGAATTCTAAAAGAAAGAAAGAAAGAAAGAAAGAAAGAAAGAAGGAAGGAAGGAAGAAAGGAAGGAAAGAAAGAAAGAAAGGAGGAAAGAAAGAAAGAAGGAAAGAAAGAAAGAGAGAAAAAAAGAGAAAAAGAAAGAAAGAAGAATAAATGAAAAAAAAAGAAGAAAAGTATAAAGCTGTCAATTTATGTTAAAATTAATTATTTATATTGTCTAGCAATAAAAAAAAAAAAAAAATTTCGAAAAAATAAAGAATTCTTTTTTTTTTTTCGCAACTTCGCAACTAAAATAAATGAATTTCTTTTATCTTTTGAAATATTTTGAGAAAAAAAAGAAGAAAGGCAAGAAAAGAATGATTGGCAAAAAAGAAAGAAATTGAATTTTATCTGTGATACGATTATCACATATCGTACGTATCAGATGATCATCTCCTGTCATCTCACATCATTTCATATTATATGCAATAAAACAATATTGAATTTTTGTCATCAATTTTAAATGTACAATTTCAAAATTGTAACAGTTTAATCTTAAGAAAAGCAGCAAATGGATGATAACAATGTGATTAAACCAACATAGTGTTACACTTAAATCACATTGAATGAAACTAATTGCAATTCTTGATGATCCAAATAATGATGAACAATTTGACACGCAACATATTCATATTAATTCATTTCAAAATTAAATTTAAAAGGATGAAAATGAATTTGAATGTGATAAATGATTGATAGTAGTTTTTAACTAAAAAAGAAAAAAAAATTCAATAAAATTTAGAAATTAAATAGAAAAAAATTGAAATAAGAAAATGATTTAAAGAATGAAAATTTATTTCAAATTTTTTATTTGTATCATTTTGATAAAATAAAAATGTAAAATGGTTGATGCTAACATACATATAAATAAATAAATGATAATATGATAGAAGAGAAAAAAAAAAGAGGAAAAAGATAATGATAAAAGATGGAAGGTAGAGGAAAGAGGAAAAAGATTGTTTGGTATTCGTGGTGGTAATAGTATCGGTGATGGTGGTGCCGATGGTGGTGATGGTAGTGATGGTGGCAAAAATTGATAGGAAATGGGAAATGTGAGGGGACAAGGAGAAGGAGGAGACAAGGGGACGAGGACAAGAAATGGTGTATTGGAGTCATGAACATGTTGGCACTATTATTCATTATCAGCCATTCCCGAACGATATCGTGGAACAATCCAAAGAACGAAGTGCCATTTGATGATCGTTTGGAAAATTAACGAAATGAATGAAAAATATCAAAATAAAGAAGTTTATTGCATTCAAAAAAAAAAAAAAGAATGGCTTATTTAATATGTGGGAATAAAATAAACATGAATTTAAATATATTATTGATATATGTCAGGAATTCAGGGTATTTATTATCATTGTAAATCAAGAATTGAAAATATTTTATATGTCAGGAAATTCAAAGATTTGTATATCACCAATTCTGGATATCTATCATTGTACGCAAAGAATTTAGGATATTTATCTTGTGTATCAATGAGTTCATTAGATATTTAATTTTGTGTAAACTCAACATACTCATTTTGTAAATCAAAAATTCAAAATATTCATCCAGTATATCAATATTGAGTTCAGGATAATTATTTTGCACACAAGGAATTCAAGAGATTTGCTTCAAATTGGCCTAACAAATGAAGATAAGTATATCAATCAGTATATATATTTATATAAATATAATATAGAGGATATTTTCGCTATTGATCATTTTGAGTAGCTATATCTTTCCTTGAAAAAAAAAGCCTACTGTTCTTCTTTCTTACTGTTCGATTCTTACTAATCGGAAATCTTACAGTACTGTTACTAGCCGGAAATTTTACAGTACTACGAACAAAGGAAAAATGAAATTTTTGAAAAAAAATGTATATGACAATTTGAGATAATTTTTAATGATTAGTCAATAAAGGTTAAGAGTGCAAACTCATTAAGATGAAAGTTCAAAAAAGAAAATGATAAATAATAATAAAAGAGGAAGGAAAAAAATTTTTTTTACCAATTAATAATATTAATTAAATACAAGAATCATAATTAGCATTCATTATGTTTAAACAACAATTATTGGTTAGCGCTGTCAAATTATCAGCAATGAATTCTAAATCATTAAAATAAGAAAGATTAATTAACAAAATATGACTTGTCTATTTGCGGGGAATGTTATCTGAAGAAAATGATAAAAAGTCCAAATTCTACTGCTTTATAATTTACTTTCTTTTTTTCCTGAACTTATCAATCATTATCATTCATTTGCATAACTGAACTACCACAATTGATAATAACGTTATCTTCCTCTGATAAGCACTACATCATACAATTTTCATTTCATTTGTGTTATTGATAAAACGAATAGATGATTGAATAATAATGATAAATGCCTACATTAGATTAGTTTACAAATTAAACTTTATATTTTATGAGTAATTTTATCGACAAAAATTACAAATGAAAGTTAGTACTTAAAAATTAATCGTATTAGAATACAAATTTTGCCATTACTCTTTATTAATAAAGCACTCAATGATACTGTAAATAAACTATACTGTAAAATTATGCCATAATGATACTGTGAATAAATTAAGTGATACTGTATATAAATGATACTGTAAATAATTATGTAAATAAATTCTATAAAATTAATTACATATGATATAGAGATTATAATACTGCAAAAATTAATTTCATAATGTATCAAAAAGTAACTTTTCTTGATAATGAAAATAACAAAGCAATATATGCTAACTCAATAAGCTACGATACAAGATCATCTGATTATTGCTTTCAAAAAATATAAAGAAAACGATAAAAAGAAAAAAAAAACAAACTTACGTACATTAAATAACAAAGCAAATGTGATGAGAATGATGAGGTAATTTTAGAAAAAAAAAATTTTTGTCACCAAATAATTTTTTGCTTAATAAAAAAATGTCCTTTTCAAACTTTTTTTTTTTTCAATACATTTGAATGGAAGAGAAGAAATAAAAGGATGAAACTAGTTCATAGAAATAAAATAACTTTTGTTTTTTTTTTTGTTTTTATCAATTTATCGAACAAAAATTTTTTCACGCTCATATAAAATATACGTTTACAGAATATTGGTGACACATACAAATATACAGACACAGACATACACGCACATACATACACATACATACGTACACATGCAAACATACATACACGCAAAGACATATATACACACATATATAGATGCTCTTTTCGAGATATATTAAGCGCATAAGTTTGTTAGACTGTTCGCTCTATTTTTTTTCTTTCTTTTTTTTTTTAAAAAAAGTTCAATATACGATTGAAATCTCGTTTTAACCGGATTAGGTTTTTAAATTTCTTTTTTTCTCCATTCTTTTTTTCACACTTTTGCATTTTCGTCCAAAAAAAAAAAGTAATTTCAAACATATCATCGATTTTATTGAATTCATAAATTTTAAATTTTAACTGATTCATTTTTTTAAAATTTAAAATTTCATTTCTTTTAATTTCGTCTTTTTTTTCTCAACTTTATTCTTAATAATTTTCCAATTTACAAAGTGAACAGGATGCGAATGTGAAATACAGATGTTCATTAATAATACTGCTATTAATCAGAGTTAATTTTACGAATAAAAATGATGCCGGACAGTTTTAGTGATTAATTGGCACTAGCTAATTAACGATAATTTATTATTAGTGCTATAATGCAGAAAAAAAGAAATGTACGAACGATTTTCATCCAATATGAAAAATGTATCATTAATTTTTATAAATAAATGAAATAAGCTTCGTTCTTTTATTTGTTAAACTAAAATTTAAAAAAAATTCTTTTTTTTTCAATTTTCAATTTAACTTTTCTCACGTATTTTAAAAAATTATTCTCGAAATTAGTTAGTTGTTTAATTCAATTAAAAAAATTAAACAAAAAGAGTGAATTGAAATATTCTTTTCTAAAATTATATTTCGATAAATAGGAAAACAAAAATAAATTATCTTTGATAAATTATTCCAGAATTAAATTCAAATTTTAAAATTGAAAACAAAATTAAAAACAGATTTAATGTCTAAACTAAATTCAAACAATTTTTTAACATTCAATTAAAATTAATTCCATTTTTAGAATTATATTCATATATGAGAAAGGTATGTTCGACTTTTTGTAATTAATCCTCAAAAGGTGTATGCTCGTCGTTCATACATTTATATATAATATATATGTACACATTGATGGAATTTTTTAAAATTTTCTTTCACAAAAAAATTAGATAAATTTCTAAAAAATTTCTGAAAAAAGTAATTGAACTGAGTAATTTAGAAATAAAGAAAATAAAGTTTTGATGAAACAAAATTTAAATTTGAGATTTATTCCTTCCTTGCACTTGATAACCTTTATCCTTAACATAACCTTAACAAAATAGCCTTAACAGATAACTTTAACAAAATTTAACTTAAATTCAAAAAAATTTTTTTTTTAATGATGACATTTGCTTGAAAACAAAAAAGGAGCGCTGTTTTATGATCATCGACATGCTCGTTCCATTTTATGAAACGATTTAGTATACAGTGAAAGATTGATAAAAGCTTAAAAGTTGAATTCAAGTTAAACCTAAATCAATTAAATACACTACACATACACAGATACACATACACACATAGATATATACAAATAAATGCATACATTTGGATAGAAAATAAAATTAACTTCATGATGTAATCTCGTAATATAAAAATGAAAAATGAGATTAAATTTTGAACTTCGATCAAATTTTAGCTAATTTCAACTACATGCAATACATACATATGTTCACCACATATACGCACACATACATATACATACACATACTTGTCGTGCTTATCTTCAAATTTTGCTTATTTGAATTAAAAAGTGTTTTGTTGCTATTTTCAGAATTTTTCTTTTCCTCGTCCAAATATTTACACTTTTCTGTTAGAATAAATAATGAGAAGAAGGAAAAGCAAAAATAAAGATAAGAAGATAAGAGAAAGAGAGAAAAAAATCAAAATCAAAAATTAGATTGAAAAATTGAATAAACAATGCTACAAAATTAATGATATTCTAGAAATTTTAAAATGTAAAGAAAGAAAGAAAAAAAAGCAGAAAAAATTAAATAAAATATGATTAATATGAGTAAACAGATGGAAAAACAAATTGATGGATTATTTGAAAAAATAGACAGTGACAAAGAATGAGAGGAAAAATTAAATGTAAAAATTTAAAATTTAAAAAAAAAAAGATTGAACAAATTTTTTTTTTAAAAGTTATTGTAAATCAACAAATATTTAATATTTTTTTGATAGCAAATTGCATTTGCCTTTTTATCTAATTTAATTACCATATTATTTTCAAAACTAACAATTACACCTTCTCTATTCACAGTCTATCTGAAATTATCGCATGCGATAAAATTAATTCAATTAATTCAACATGTAGTTTGAAATGGGTTACATTAGGCATAGAGAAAAAAGGAATTTGACCATTTCTCTAGCAAGCATAACATTTTGCACAACAAATCACAACAAATTTTCATAAAGTTTGAAAATTTTTTGAAATAATAGAAATGTAAAAAAATTTAGCAATTGATTTTGATTTATTTAAAAAAAAGAAAAGATTTGAAAAAAATAAAAATTGTTTAAATTTTAATTCTTAATTCAATTTTAAATTACTAAAATTTTTTGCTTTGTCATTTTCAATTTTTCTCTCATTTCATTTTTATTACTATTAATAACACGATCAAATCCTTTCAATAAAATTTAATTAAATCTTTTTAACAAAATTTAATTCAATCTTTTTATAATAAAATTTTAATCTTTTTCTTCTTTGAAGATGGAATCAATTTTATATGAATGTTAAAGTGTTTAAACAAATGCAATCAATAATAATTGTATTTAAAATTTTCAAAAAAAATTTCATTTGATAAAGGAAATAAAAAAATTTTTTTGAAATTAACAATCAATTCTACAATATTCAATAAAATTTAAAAATAAAACTAACCCAAAATGTTTTCACTTTTTTTAATTTCTTTTTCTTTTTTTTCCTTTCCTTTCTCTCTTTAGCCTTTCCTTTCCGGAAATTATAGATTAAAGACGATAGTTAGTAGGAATAATTCTCTGTTTAATAAAAACGACCAGGTTATACGATACGATAGACGATGAGCACAATAAATTATAAACAAGAAACGAGTGCATTTTATTTTATTGTAAATTTTAAAATTGTCATTTTTTTATGAAAATTTTCAGATTTCAAATTAAAATTTTAAAATTTCATTTTTTAGCTAAATTGAATAGAGTGAATGAATGAATGAATGTGAACAACTTTATATACTAATTATTTTCAACATTTATACTTTCGATCAATTGTGAGCATTCATTCCACACTTCGTTCTCATAGATGAGTGATTGATGATTAATTAATTAATTAATAATAGATTGATAATTACTGATATAATAAAAATGGCCCAACAATAATCTTTTTTTTTTTTGCTAATAAAATAATACTATTACTGATGCGATGATATATTTATTCCGTATTGTTTTATAAATATTCAATTTGTAGCCAATTTAAATTTCAAATTGGTTTTTTAAAAAGTAACTCTATTTTATCAAAAAAAAAAAAATATTACGAATATTTCTTCTATATATTAGAAGGCAATCAAATTACTTAATATTAGTTAAAGTATAATAGTTAGCAAGAGGCCTTAATGGCCTCAAAAATATTTGCTTCCAAACATTGAAAATAAAAAAACAAAAAAAAAAAAATTGAAAGAATGAAGAGTAATCAATTGAACAAATACAACTTTTATTATCTTTTTTTGCTTTTTTCATTATCATTTATAAATCAAATTTTTTTTTTTAAAACATTGAAATGAATAATTTGAAATTATAATGCATAATTGTAGAAGTACCGCGAAAAAGAAAAAAAAGCAGAAAAAACTAAATAAACACCACATTTATGACTTTTCAATCAATTTTAATTTTTCAATTATCTATCATCCATTTTTTTTCAATTTTAAATTCCAGTTTTCAATTATCCATTATTCACGTTGATTTTTGACGCATGGGGGAATTAATGATGAATGCAGTAGGATTATATGGATAAAAATTAAATAATTTAATCAACATTGACAAATAGTGATAGAATTTCAGGAAGCTTTATAACTTTATTTTCCATTTTCTAAACAATGAAAATTTGTTGTATATTTCTATATATATGTATATGAAAGACAAATGAAATTTAAAATATACATTTGTAAAACATAGAAAATTCTTTCATTATACTAGCCCATGAAAATGGGTACGACTGGGTAGAAAATGAAAAGAATAACAATACAAGAAATTTTAGCAGTGAGCAATTTCAGAAATCTGTGTTGACACTTTCGATAGTTCAAAAAATTTCATTCTTTTTTTCATCTAATTTTTTGAAACTTTATTGTTTGAAGTTAGTACAAAGTAATTAGTATGTTGGAGGAAATTAGATACTGGAAGTTTTCTAGTAACTAATTCCGTAGCATTTCAAACTGATCGGGAGTCAATTCTTTATCCATTTCCAAGTTTTCTTACGTTCTCAATTCATTTTTCAAATAAATTTTAGCCTTGACTTGTCAATAAATTGAAGATAATTCTCGATAATTCTCGAAGAAATGCAAAACAATGTAACGATCAACTAAACGTATGGGAAAATGATAGATAAAAGAAAAAAAAAAGAATCTCAAAGAAAACCTATTCCCTTTTTATATATTTTTAAATTTCCATCAAGAAATTTGAAATTTAAATGGAAGGTAAAAAAATCACACTAGCATAATCTTACTAAAATGAAATCAAATCAAGCATGGATTTCAAATCTTTTTAAATCTCTGGAAAGAAATGAAATTTTTTGAAATCCTCATTCTAAAATATTTGAAATGATTTATAACACTGTTTTTTAAAATACTATACCATCATCAATACATGTAATTTCACTCAGAATAAAAGTAGTCAATAATACAATTATGATTATGACAAAAAATAAAATTTGAAAGATTGAATCTTCCATACTATACTTACAAGCAGCAAATCGATATCAAGCATTAATGAAGGATGATATTCAACAAAGACAAAATGCGACTACTTTGGTTAATCCTGCTGAAGATACACACTGATTTTTGTCTTTTTAAGATACAAAATAAGCAGATGGCTTGTGAGAATAGTCATTTAGATCATTGTAGCAAGCAAGCGCCATCTCATGATCATTTAGATCATTGTAGCAAGCAAGCGCCGTCTCATGATAATGTTCAGCTGTACAAGAAAAAGCAATGCTAAGCAACTTTTTAGCGTTCTTGAAAACGAATAGAGAAGCAAATGACTGCATATTAATAGAAATTAATACAAACGTATAGCAGTAAAGAGTAATTAAAAAATTGAAAAAATGAATTAAAAAATTGAAAAAATGAATTAAAAAATTGAAAAAAATATACAAACATAAAAAATCTACAAAAATGTACAAATTTGATTTCATGAAAAAGCATTAATCCCATCTGATTTACATAGATATATATGTAAGCTTGCGATGGCATATGTTAATGTAAAAGCCAAGATCATAGCTTTCTACTGTATCGATATTCCAATAATAATTTCCGTAGTATTATAATTTCTGAGCATGCTATTCAAGTAAAAATGTTCAATAAAAAATTGAACAATTGAACAATAAAAAAAATTAAGTTCACTATAATTTACTGTGCATAAAAAACGTCAAAAATTCTCTTCTAATTAACTGAACAATGATGAATCAACTTTTATACCTATTCATTCATAATCTGAAATCTAACACATATACCTACCAGATCATATCAACTTTTCAACTGTTATCAGAAAAGACAAATGTCAATATTGATATCTCACTATCAATATCGCTTTTCAGAAATGATTCAAAAAACCTAGAAAATTACAAAGCCCATTAAGTGACAGAATTTCAGATAACATCATTGTGATATAGTAAGTGCGCGTACTTGTCGATTCGAACAACTGCTAGAAACTGGCACGGATATAGGATTCCGGAACTTCCAATCAGTTATATTTTGAAACCGAAATGTTACCGGCGGTCGATTTAATCGACGTTCTGAAAATGGAGGCGCACTTGCATTACGCACATCACCACGGCCTTTCGCTTCGAAACTACCAACCAAACTTTTGACCATATTTGCAGCACATCGTTTATTCTCAACATCAGAATGTGAAACGTCTTTCTTCTGAAATCAGAAAACTGCAGGCGAATTTATAAGTTAAAATAACACACTTGAATAAATTCCATATCTCTAAGACAGAACTCTAATATATTTGCTTTTTCTTATAGGCATAATAGAGATCAATTCCAAATAGCATTGTACGGGCAAAAACTTCAGATAATTAATGGAATTCTAAAACGGACTGTTGGAATCAAATAAAGTCTCGCTAGTAGAAACAAGGAAGAGAAAAAAACTCAAAGTATAAGAAAAAATTGACTGAATTTGACAATTGAAAATACCAAACAATCAAATACCAACAAAAGAAACTCACTTCCACAGCATTTCTACTATATTTGTTCAACATAGGACGAAAATGCAGTGAATCAGCAGATCCAATCGATGATGATGGTGAAACATCAAACTGATTTCTTTTCTTGAAAGCGTGTAACATACCTAAAATCACTGCTGTTGGAACTGCATTTAAATCAGAATGGGATAGAATCATATCTCACATATGGCGAATATTTCAATTCATTTGAAATAAAATATTTTTGAAAAAAAATCGTTGCTTTATATATTTTTGTTCCGATACCTGGAATGCAATGCTATATTCCTTCTCATCACCTATGGATGTCTATAGGAACCATATTACGAAGACTTAAAAAAAAAGTTTCTTCAACAAAATTTTCAGAGAAATTTAACAAGGATATTCTCGGTATATTAATAGTTATTTTGTAAAACATCACAATCACTGGAAATTATTATTCAAAAATTATGATATCACCAATTATTCGGAGATGCTTATGATTCCCAAGTAAGACCGCCGAAAAAAACATCTTTGAGGGAATCCTATTTTTTTCTTGAAAACTTCATAATCACTTTTTAAAGTTTTCAGATCACATTTGTAATATTATTACTTCATGAGCCTAAAGTTGTCGAAACGATACTTCCCACCAATTAAAAATTCAATTAACAGCTCTGATGTAATTCAAAAAGAAATTTTACTATTAAATTCCTAATTTTGATACGAAAAACTATCAAAATTAAGCACTAATACATATGACTAAATACAACTAAATATAATTTTAAATTTCTTTCGTAGACAGTAATTTACCTTCAAATGTTCTGAGCTGCTCTACAAAACCAAAATTTGGCGTAATACAACCTCTCTTATTCTTCACATGTTCCATTGCTTGCGAAAGTGCCCATCCATATTCCTAATACAAGATAAATGTTAATTATTGAAAGAACTGCCGATCGTTTGGATAAAATTTATTCGGTATCATTCATTCGCAGTATTATTGCAAGACTGTGCAACAGCTCTTCGACAATTTCAGTCATTTCAGCCTTCCATACATCCAAAGAGTAAACAAACAAATACGATAAATAAATATCAACGCTGCCATACCTTCATCGCAAAAGCTATCACTGTAGACGATGATCGGCTAATCCCTTTTTTGCAATGCACTAACACGGCACCTCCTTTTTGTCTTAAAAAAAATAATGCACAAAAAAATAAACACGACTATTACTGCTATTCTTTACCACAAGCTCTAATTAAAAAGAGAAAGTCAAAGTTCAAGGAAACAAACTAAATTCTTACTTTGCTTCTTTAATAAATTGATTTGTTTGATTCCAGTATTTCAGCAATTCGGTGCTGGCTTCATCCGAAACACGTATTTTTAGATATTTTAAACGAGCAGGGAAGAAATTTTCTACCTCGTTCGTCACATTAACGATATATTTGATTCTATAATGTAAAAATTTACTCGTATGAAGTTTCCTTCACCAACGCATGCAAAACTGTGGACTGGAACCAAGAGTTTGAAGTTCTTTATGCAAATAAGGTGCGCCTTTACTTAATTAAACGAGAAATACTTTCGTAAATAAAACTACAATTTACGATATGACAAAAGCTCATTAAATAAAAAAATTCAGAACAGTAGCTTTTAAACAATTTAATTTGCATACCCATTATTCTCGAGCCATTCCCAATCGCATGCGTTCCATTCGGTACCCAAATAAAGATATGGAAAAATCTGTGATGCTTTATCCATTTGCCCCATAATAACCATCATTTGGCGACTAATAAAATCTTTGTATTGATCCAATTTCATATGCATATTCTCTTCTACCTGAACAATTTCATCCTGTACATCAAACTTTAAGCGAGAAAAGATACATAATATCACAAAGCCAACAATTATAAACAGAAAACAAACTAAAAATCAACCTTTAAACGGATATCTCTACTTGTAACTTCATCCAAATCCGCAGTTTGCATAACCTCTTTTAGTTGCTCATAAATTCGAGCTTCCACTAAAACAGATACAGTACAATAATTGATGAACTGATAATAAGAGAACAAGATAACTTCTAATTTACAAATGAAATCTGAATAAAAAAATCACAATTTTATTTAAAAAAAATCGATTACCGGAATCGTCATCAGTTCGATAATCATGACTGAATCGCTCAGCATCCGCACTTGTTGCTCCCAAATCGTTACCAGTTTCATCGGTGCGATATGATGTCGAACGCTCCCTTTAAATTTGAAACCATTTAGAAAATTGTGAAGCTAAAGAATTTAATAAGAACTGTGTTTAATATTGCCAAGGCATAATAAGGAATTCAATCTTTCAAATAAGCGCTGAAACTAGTTCTATTTCAATTACTACAACTTTCAAGCATTTAAATTTTTTTCTACTTCTTTTTAACTAGAATAGCGAAAAAAAACTTTGAAGGATTTATCCAAAGCCTTTTTTTAGATTAATTAATCCCGGTTTTTCTCCATAAGAAATTACCATATATACAGATATAAATATAGAGCTACTAGCGTACAGAAACAAATATGACGATGGATCAAAATCAAAATTCATCAATTAATTAAGAAAAATCATCATGAACTATAGTCGATTATAACAAACCACATTGTAATTATTGCATCATCCAATGATACTCGTTCATTATAATAATCGATCAAACGCCTCGTTGTTTTCCCAAATTGTTGCGCTGAACTTTTTGCGTTTTGTGCGTCAATTAATTCCTATAAAAATATTTCAAATCATACAACATCATAGTATCTATTTCGACATGAACTACAATCAGCACAACTGAGCTCCAAAGGTAATTTGAAAATTTCATTAAACTGAATTAAAAAAATATATATAACGCATACTTTATGTAATCTCTGAAACATGGTCCACATAGCCTGGACAGAAACAGGTCTAAATATATGTAATGATGAATCGAAATCAACAACTACACCACCATCACCATCTAAAGTTACTCGAGTTGTAGCGAAAACAGGAATTGATACACCGATCCTATAATCTATCTTATTTAAATGGCTAAAAACCACTAAAAACAAACCAATGCTAATAAATATATGAACCACAATCCATTTCATATGAGATATTTTGATACACAGAAAATCCAACAGGAATTAGAACTTAAAAACTAGCAGTAGATAATAATTAACTTACGTGACTTTATTATTTGGAAGACAGTTAAGACCAAGCAAAACAACTTCTCGAACCTTCTTGAAGTTAATTCCTACATAATGTGTAGATGATACAACAGCTAAATAACGAGCATTTTTTACTGAACTTGCAACCTCAACTGTAGCTGGTTGTAATCTTACAGCCATTGTAAGATTATCATGAGGCGGTAATATATTTAATATTGCTTGCAAATGTTCTTCAATTTCACCTGAAATATAACAAAAGCTATGAGAAATATGAAAATGCTTGTATATTTCGATTTCCAATGGAATTTTAAACACAAGACTAACAGACTACTTTGCTAAGGATAACTATTTAAAATCTTCCCATCCTACACTAATTCCTATGTATCTTTTACCTTTAAAATACACTCCATAAGTTATCTATTACTTGTTATGCTCAATCCGTTATGCGCTGTGCTTAATTTTCTGTCTATTAAGCTTATTCATTATTCGTCAAACAAACAATCAATTCATATTTTCTGAAAACTTTTTCCACTCCTATCCATTATCCATTTCTCGATAAAATGACTCGAATTGGTAAGTAAAACTAAAACAAACACTTACCACCAGTATTATGACGTCCGAAATTTGTACGATCAGGTTGCAATAAAATTACCGCAGTACCTTTCACGTAAAAATAACATTCCATACTTGAAACTGGTTCTCTAAATGTTGGTGAACCACATTCTGATGCATCGATATCCTAAAGAATATTAAAAATAAAAACATTACCAAATGATTTTTTTTCTCAGAATTTAACTTCATTAAAATTCAAAATTTTTTCATCAATAAAGAAAGTAAAATTTCTTCACATTAATACATCCTTTGAATTACATATTCAAACATTATCAAAAACGATAAAATAAAATTTTAAAAACATTTAATTTACTACCGTTTGATCGAAATTTCCATTTTCACTTGGTGTCGGTGAACGCTGCACCGTTACCAGTGACATTATCAAAATTAAGTCTGAAATATTTACAGTAATAACTTTTAGAAACATTGAATGTGCAAACTTTGAACGTTAATATATTAAAGCAAAAATATAGACCGGATAAACACATATAATCGTATAACTTAATAACTTAACTTAATAATATAACTTAACTTATAACATTTATAACTTATAAAACCTTAACTTATAACATTTATAACTTATAAAACCTTAACTTATAACATTTAGTAATATAACTTAACTTAATCTTAGCTTACATTTTTTATATAACATTACATCATTTCAAGGTCAAAATAAATCGATATACAATCAATATCAATAACAAACTTTATACCCTAATTTACATATTTGTATAAGAAGAGGAGAAAAATCAGTATCGCTGATAAGTTATCACTGATAAGGCTCAATTGCTCTCAAATGGAAAATAGAAAAAACCCATATATCCGTCATATTATTTCAACATTCTTCTGCTAATAAAGAGGCTAAGTAAATATTTGCTACAAGAAGAAAAAGAAAAAAAAACTGAGACTGATGAAGAAGTATCAGAAATTTCTATGAATTTGGAGAAAGAATCAGAATTAAAATGAAAAAAATTTTTAAATGATTTTCTAAAAATTAAATACAAAAATAAATCGATAATCAAATAAGGAACTTTTTACCTTTACACTCATTCTAACTTATTCTTAAGCCGGAAAATACAAATTATTGTAGATGTAATACATTACATAAATTTCATAAACTATATGCTAAGATGATACTTTAATACTTTGCAAAATTGATCAATGCATATTGTACATATTGATAACACATGACAATTGCAACCGTAACATAATTAATTCTACGTGGACATTACGTACGTTGAAAATTTTTTGTCACTATTCGTAAATATGTCCATTTCATTGTTATTATCTCAGATAAATACATATTTATTTATTCCAAGTATAGTATATGCGCTACATTATTCCAACATTAACAAATTATACTTAGCAGACGTAAAAAAATTGCTTTGTTAAACCATCGAAATGTATCACTCTCGATAAGTATTCTATAAATTTGTCATTCCCGACAAGTTTTTCAGCAATGTTATTGTTTCCAACAAGTTTTTCGGAAATGTTAACAGGATGGTGAAGGATCGGGAAGATATGGAAGGATGGTGAAAGATCGGGACGATATGTGAAGGACGGTGAAGGATCGGGACGATATGTGAAGGACGGTGAAGGATCGCGACGATATGTGAAGGACGGTGAAGGATCGGGACGATATGTGAAGGACGGTGAAGGATCG
>JARVGP010001007.1:0-24284 GCA_029876185.1 Mansonella ozzardi
TTATTTATTTATTAAAAATCGAAATTATCGATTTATTTATTAAATCGAATTTATTAAATTATTAAATCCTACGACTTATTTATTTGTTATTCTCCAGTAATATTTTTGCAATATTTTAAGTATTTATGCAATAATATTTTTTTTTGATATTATAAGAATTGCAATAATCATTTGCACTTACTCTCAATCAATACTTCTACTGTAACGATCATATATTTGCATATTTTCCTGAATCATTGCAAAATTTATTTTATCATTAAATTTTATCAATCTCTGTCGTCTCACGTTATTAATACTGTTTTCATGGCGTTTGAAATGAAGTGTGAAACTTGTAGAATAAATGAATTGGAATTAAATTATCAAATGATTATTACTGTTTGTAAAATGTAATTTTAAAATTATGAAATGGAAGAAATAGTATTGAAATTTTAAATGTAAACATTTCTAAAAATATTATTTCCAAGTATTCATAATTTTAAAATTGTTTATGAAAAGGTTTGAAGAATTAAATTTAAAAATTTTTGCAGATATTAATAAGAAGTAAAGAAGGCAATGATGGAAGGACAATTGTATGATAGTGTATCATTTCCGATGATATGCCTAGAACAAACAAAAGCGCTTGATATATTCATTGATTTCATGTTGAAAAATCAACCTTGTAGAATATACACCAAAGCAATGGCTAAATGGAAAAGTCGACAGCAATGGGTGAAATATGTGAATGGGAAAAGTACTATAAATATCGAATTTTTCATCAAACAATATGGTTAATTTTTAATGCTTCAAAAAAAAAAAAAATTCAAGAGATAATTTCATTTGGAAACTTTACTGCAACTGGATCATAATTATGTAATAAATCAGAAACATTTAAACGAACGTTCGCAGCATTTTAATGCAAATAGGTTAAGTAAATTGTATTAATAATGTAACAAACAATTAGTATTAGTTATTACCGATTGATTAACTATTTGTAGTCTTATCAACAATAAATCATTTTTTGGTTTATGGCACTTTTTTCCTATTTAATTTATTATTCTTTTTAATTTGTTCATTTTGTAAATTATTCCTCATCTTTTGCTACCGCGGTAAGATTGTTATTAACATTATAGGACATATGGAAGTACCTTTGAACAAAGAAGGAATTGATACGATAATGGAAAACTGTGAAAAATGTATAGATTATGAGGGAATGCCTTTATGTTCTAGAAACTTTAGGCAATGTGAGAAAATAAAGCTCAAGGATTATATCGAAATGATGCGAAATGATAATGGATCAAATAATTTTGGCTACGCCAAAGATTGGCATTTTCAGCAGTATGTTAATGTAGTTTGTGAATTTTTTTTTTTTCATGAATTTTTCTTTAAATCCTGACTTTTCAGTAACATGTCATTTGCAGAGAATCGGGGACATCCTACGAAATGTATGGATTACCATCAGTTTTACATTTCGATTGGATAAACAATGAATCATGGTCAGATGATGAGCGTAATCAACTGGGCGATTATCGCTTCGTTTATTTTGGAGCCAAAAATACTTGGTTTGTTCGGCCTTATTGGAATAGATTAATAAATGAATGCACTTTATATGAAATACATTTTCTTCCAGGTTCTTTCATAAATTTATTTTAAAAAAGCAAAGAAAAGAAAAAAGTAAATTAAGCAAAACAGAACAAATTTTATAATTAAAGATAGTTCTATTAAAAGAAGACTATAAACTTTCTATAATGGAACAGTTTTTAAAAAATGAGCCATCGAAATTGGTACGATAAGGCACATTTAAGATTGGGAAGAAATAAATTAATTAATGATTTTCAAAAGCATGTCGAAATTTTAGAAATCAGTCTCGCAGATGGCGGTTTTATTCTGCTCAAGTTCAAAATGCGAAACACTGGAAGTAATGAAAGTTTTTGTAGGACGCCATTTCACTCTGATGTGATGAGTTCGTATAGTTGGTCGGCTAATATTTGCGGGCGAAAACTTTGGTATTTTGTACCACCGAACGATGAGAAATACTTCAGGATTGATCGTGACACATTTGTAAAGGATATTCGAACGATTCAAGACAAATGGTGCAACGCTAATGTCATATCATTCATTCAGGAAGAAGGGGAAATTGTTTTCGTTCCTTCCAATTGGTATCATCAAGTGCATAATTTGGTCAGTACATTTTTGGAAATCATTAAGACGTATAAAAACATCTAAATCTAAATCCAATGAATATTCTTTTTAAAGGACTGTTTGCTGCATAATTAGAAAATTGTATCTGCTCTTGATCGATTTTCGAAATAAATTAAAGATTCTAACCTCATACAGTTTGTTTTTCCTCCTTTCAGTGATTTCGTTATCAACTGTATAAATTGCATAATTGTCAAGGTCAAAATACGATGCATTTTCAACTTGTTTCCAGAAATAGTCCCATTAGTGCTTTGATCCTAACCCATTATTATGGTCGCTGTATTGTGATAAGCTTTTCAAGTTATAATTTGTGGGAATTTTGCTACATTAATTATTGCAGATAGCAATTTCGAAATTTAGGAAGATACAATTTCTATCAATCATAACTTTATTAATGTGGGCAATGTGGATTTGATTGTTGAACTGATAGTCAAACGTTTAATAGATATAGACAGGGAATTAGCCGATTGTAGATCTTGTTTTTCTGATACGGAATACAACAGCTATTGCGAGGTAATGTGTTTGTTTCTTGGAGTCATGCTCCTTAATGATCTAGATATGTTCCCTAGAAATCTCTCGGACATTTAATTGCCATTCGAACTGTAGAAAAAAGTAAGACTACCACAAAAATAAATTTTTATCAAAATTATTTTCTGTGATGCGAAGATTTTTGTTTTTTTATAAGCAAAAATGTTTTAAATAATTGCAAGTAGATTACTCGATCTAGCAGATAATTTCGTAGGCAACTGCAATAGCTTCTTATTTAATATTCCATTTGGCCTACATGCTAATATATTCTTTTTTCTTGCAGAAGATATTGACTGCAGATATTCGGGTAAACATAGCGCAACTCAGTTCATTACTTCAACTGATCATAGATGATCGAGGAAATGATGTAAACGAGTGTTGGATTTGTCCACGACATCGCTCACTTTTGGATTGCAAAAAGGACTGCAATTGTTTAGAATTCATGCGAGCAGTAATTCAAACATGTTGTATTTGTCAAATGGAAAACGACGAGATCTGTAGTAATTGTTTAAATTTCATGAAACAGTATGAAATTTCCGTTGCTGCTGAATGCCTTGCGCGAATTCGTTCCATCGAAAGAGAAAGAAACTGATTATTTAAGCTAATTTAGACTGGTTCCAAAAATCATAAATATTTTTGGATCATTGCTTTCATTTTTCTATTACAATGTTCCAATAAAAAGTGATGTATAGTGGTGGGTTGTAAACAATGTCTTTTCGGTATCTTATAAGATATGCTCTTCTTTTCACCCATAACCTACAAAAAACTGAGCTATAAGTTACATCTAAAGCAATCAGTTCAAATCAACGGGAAGTTTGGGATTGGGCATTGAATGAAGATAATAATCTTTAACTATCATTTATCGATGGGAAGCAGTTCCTCAGAATTTCCATGTTTTTAGTTCTGCATATGTTGCATATATTTAGATAACAGTGTCAGCTTGAAATTTTTTTTTCTCAGCATTAAATATTTTTTCTACACTCAAGAATTGGGTGAGCGATCGTACATTATCGTGTTGCAATAATTTGCCAATTTTTTAATTTTAGTAATGTTTACAGCAAATTCAGTTTCATAAAAAATTTCTCGTACATCGAACTGTTCCTGCACAAGTTGATCATAAAAATCTTGATCTCTTTGATAACGTATTTTACTACACAGATATATTACCGTGTCGTAGTCGCTAGCATCCCGAAACAATTTCATTAACGATTCAAATGTAATACCACCGTAGATGAGATCAGCTCCTAGAATAACCTGAAAAATAACAATCAAGTTTGCATTCGCAAAATTTAGGAGATGAAAAAAAAATTTTATACAACATTCTCTTTTATTGGATATAAAAGCTCTTCTAATTATCCCATCTGAAAGGTAAATTTCTTCTATTATAATGTACTATTTGTAAATAGAGAGAACACTGGAAATTTCGAGTAAATTTTAAAGAATTTTAAGTTTTAAAAATTTAAATTTTTAGTAAATTTTGTAAATTTAAATTTTAAAAGAAAATCTAATAGATTTTTTCTATTACATATACAAACATCTCTATAATAAAATCACTAGGTGAAACAAGGGAAAACAAAAAGAGAAATATTTCTAACTTTTTCAACAAAAGAATTACATACCTGATATTTTTGCGATAATTTATCAACATTCCAATCAAATGCGAAAATTTTTATGTCACAATCATTGTTTGCATTGCGCCGAATATTCTCTTCCAGTAAACTTATAGCATTTACTCGATCTGTCGCATGGATAAGCTTAGCATTTTGATAACTTGAGACGATACTTGGCAAACCCAATCCAGCACCAACTTCCAGTACCGTCCGATTCGCTATTAGCTCTGGATGTTCTGAGATGTATCGAGCCAAGACAATGCTCTTAAAAGATAATTAGGCATAAAGAGTAGTAACAGAAAGTTTTAGCACGACTATTGAACTAGAATATAAAATATTATTTGGACTTTGTCAGTTACATTATGGAGTTGACATTTTAACAGTTTCCACATAAACTTAAATTCGGTCATAAAAGTACATAACATAACGTCTGATTTCTGTTGAATTTGGAAGAAAAAAAAAAGAATTCTGTCATGTTAGGAAAAAATTCGTACAATGTATTAGTCTATATCATCTAAATAATACAAATACCGAAAAACTGGAAAACTAACAGTTTTTTATCATTAGGTATTCTTTGCTAATGTATTATCTATCCTGTTAATATGTTATTAACAGCACTACTATTAAGTACAGGTGAGTAATTACCATCAAAAAAGCATACCGAATCCCAAATAACTCCAGCGACTCCATTCTGTTGCCAATCTTGATGTATTCGAAATATTCGTCCATTAATTGTTACATTTCTATGATCACTAGAGAATTCTCGCAGTATCATAGGTTTCACATATGGTATCAAAGCGGAACAATGTTCATCTTTACCCGTATCGGACATATTAGGAAGCATCAGTGATGAAATAACATTGATACTGCTAGCAAAATACAATAAAAGTAGAAGAATAAATGCGATCATCTATATCATTTCCGGCACTTCAAAAAAAAAATCCTAAAATTTGCGGAAAAATGCAAGTTTAACATTAACATCAACACTTTAAACAGGTTTCCACTGAAATATAAAGAAATAAGTAAAGATCAAGAGTGTTGTATAAGTCAAAAATGAAGTTATCATTGCTGAAAGGTCAAGTATGGATTTAAGAAAGGGAGATCAGGAAAATTAAAATCAAATTAAAAAAATTAAAAAAAAAATTTTAAAAATTAAAATTAAAATCAAGATGCGATAAATTAAAATCAAAGATTGTGGAAAATTATAACTTCATTACTAATGCTATAAAATGCTTAAATACAACTAATAAACATTCATAGGAATTCTCGGCAAACAACTGTGAAAAAAAAAAATACATTCTAAAAATAAAACATCTGAACTGATCATGCAAAAATGCTTAGATTTAGTAACAATTAAAAGATCAACAATTCTACTAAATTAATAGCAACTCAGCAACTGTTTAAGTAAAATTCCGAAATTTGTCAATAATTTTGCATGGACTCTGCAACATTTGTAAAGTTTGCACTGAGAAAATTTCCAGATCCTCGTTACTGAGAAAACTTCCAGATTCTCGGGGAATTTTCCAGGAAAAATGTAATCGAATCACCAAAATCCACCCAATAGATCAATGTTCGAGTTGCGACAAATGTAATTTCAACAATTAGTTCATTTTTTTTGATTAGTATATTTGTGTAGCTGTAACTTAGTCCGGAATAAAGTTTTTCCGGAATCTCTCTTCCGGAATTCCTTTAAATATGTTATTTTAGTGAATGGCAAAATTTAGAAGAGAGATATTGAATAGTTTTGAATTTCAGAAAAGCAAAAAGATTGTCAACCAATTTAATTAATAACAGAAATAAACAAAAACGAATTAGATAATGAAAAGAAATGCTATAGAAGATGAGATAATTGATGAATTGATAAGAATATTGTTTGATTAGAATGAAATGATCATTTTTGTATCCTAAACATTACAGCTATTTCAATCAATAATTTTTATTTCGATTTACCGAATAACTTAATAGTGTGATGATTACAAAATTTCCAATTTATTCTTAAAAATTAATAAACCCCCAACTTTTTTTAACACTCCAAATACAAACTTAATATTCTTATCTATATCGGAATATATATTGGAAATGAATAGGAAATGTTGATTCAATAAATTTAAATGAAATTATTGCATTGTTCATATTTACATATGTGTTTATTCTACTCTTCAATTATAACATTTTCTTCGTTCTTTCAGATATATATAGATGTACTGATAATAATTACAGTATTATGAATAACGAGATCAAAGATTGCAATGAACCTATATATGATCAGGATACTGGTCTTCTTGAGGTATTTCTTTTTTTCTTTTTATTTTACTATTCAATAAATTTTACATATTTCTCTGTCGTCATTTTCAATTATTTCATTTTTGCATAATTTGAATATCTCTCAAATTGACTATAATGCTTTTTCGGATATTTGTAATGGCATTATTTTGCATATTTATGCATATTACTTGCATATTTGAGTATGTTAGGTACATATTTATACCATTATGTGTGTGTGTGTGTGTGTTTGTGTGTGTTTGTGTATGTTTGAATGGTATAGTGTAGACGATTGATATCTGTGTATTTGCATAAATAAGAATTAACTGATACTTTGGCCATTATTTAGCTGAAAAGTAAGGTCAATTTATTCGAGTTGAAAAATAAGCAGTCTTATGTAAATTTTACATCAGAGATTTTGATAGTACACTTATGATTTGCTATACTACGTATATTATTAATTCAGTCACATGATCAGGAATTAATCATTATGATAAATGTATAATTACATAAGTGATATATGGGTAGAACTACTAAATGAATGAAATGGTAAATCATAGGAATGATACAATTAAGAAGAGATATTAGATCAAGAAATAGATCAGTTCTATTCAGCACAAGGTTGCAAGAATTAAGTAATATTTAATGCAAGGAAAGAGTAAATGAAAATGAATTCTTCAAGATAATTTTTTAATCTAAACGATAATGAAAAAAATATGCTTAATTCATAATATACTTAACTGTTTCATTCATTGCAGTATATCGAGGCTTGTACTGCTTGTCCAACAACAAGCAGTAAAACAAAGAAGGTATCATCGTCAGTGGTAAAAGAAAAACCAACTCGTCGTTGGAAATCTATAAATTCGCAATACTGCAGTTCTTGCATGGTTCTTTTGAAATTTGTTTTTGAAATTGAATATCCTTGAAAATATATGATGAAAATCTGTTATTTATTTAAATTTAAAAATTTGAGATTAAATTTGAAAGCTTACAGCATTAGTTATTTTTATGATCCCAAATGATTGTTCTTTTATCAAATATTAGTATTATCATTTGTAATACTTTTGTAGGAAGGTGGTGAGCTTTTATGCTGCGATCGTTGTCCAGCATCATTCCATTTGATGTGTCATGAACCACCCATTGAACGAAGTTCAATTCCAAGTGGAAAATGGTTATGTAATCGTTGTATGCATGCAGTGGCACATGATACCAGTCCAAGGATAATCAAAAAAGTACCGAAATTGGTAAAATGATATTTTTAATATTCTGGCAACCTTATAATCTAAGTATTACTGTAGCAATATCAAAAGCTCAAATCACTAAAAAATCTTATCTCAGTTAAGTCAAAAGTAACGACCTGGCATCTAACATACTTGTACGGAAAAGGAAATTATATAAAATGATTTTGGCGGTTAACTTCCACAAATAATTGACATGCTGATATAATCATTAGCATTTTATTAAATCAAATCAGCAGCTTTGGTATTGTCCACCATTTTTTCAGTTCATTAACATATGTTTTTAACGCAGGTCCTTATGAGAATTCCATTAATTAGGATGATCATATTTGTTTCTTTCATGAAACCATAGGTACAAGAACTTCATGTACTTTCATTTTTGCTTCAAGTGAAATAATTTTCCTTTATTTGCATTTTTTCTTTTCTTTTGTAGGATGTTGATTATTCCTCATTAGATACACAGCGCAATCATGTGGTGATATCTAGTAATAAGGAACAAAATGCTGATAATGGCCTTAGCGCCTTAGCAGTATTAGCTGATGCAGCTTTGGCCACAAACGCTGAGCAGTTCTCCTTACCGCATGAATTATCTCGTGAAATTCCATCTTTACCCTTTGATGAACGATTGACATCCACACAATTATTACCACCACAGAAAGCAGTCTGTCATCTTTGTGCATCGTTAGTTAATCTTTTTACAAGTTTTTTTAAAGAAAATTGTAATTGCTAGCCATTCCACGACGAACTTTTGAATATTCTTTTGCTACAAAAACTTCAGAGAACTCTGTTTTCTCCATCGCAATGAATAAAAGTAAAAAACGATGGATAAAAATTTTATAGAAATTTTACAAAAAAAGTAAGGAATAGACCAAGAAAAATAAGTAAGCAGGTATAAGTGGACTTTTTAGGACAGTTAAAACGATGCATTTTTAGCTTAAAACTGACTTTTTGCTGAATTGATGGAGATGATTGGTTGATTTTTATCTTCTTTTTATCTATAAGGAAGTTTGCCGTTTTTGTCCACTTTAGTTTTTACGATAAATCAAAATCATTCTTTTCATTTCCTTACTTGAAATTGCAGGAGAAATGAAAATTCGACAATGATTCAGTGTGATTTTTGTTCACTTTGTTACCATCTCGATTGTCTTACACCTCCTCTTCCTTCAGTGCCAAAAGATAAATGGATGTGTCCAGCTCATGTAGAGCATATTTTGGTTAGATAAATTATATGTACATATATATATTTAATGATTGGTTAATTATTATTTATTTGTTTGTTTGTCAGAAATGGTTTTAGCTTTTGTTCTTTCTTTAGTTTTATGTTGAAAATATGTGCATGTATGACAAAAATGCGGAAAAGGGGACAAAATCATCTAGATATTTTGATAATTATGACTTATAATTTTACTCTGTGGTAGAAAAAATTGGATTTTTTTAACATCACTGTGAAAGTAGGGCACATTTATAGTTTTATTAAAGTCTAGTAGATTCAAACATTTATATGCCAACAATATTCCAGGATCGGAAGTTATCGAAAACACTTTCGTTGCGTAAGCGATTACATATCTGGGGGAAATATGCTAGGCAACCGGTTGATGAACATTTGATCAAAATTTCATTCCTCAAAAAAACTCGTCTGGAACGAGAAACCGATATCGAAGCAAGAGATGCCACTACTGAGGTTGTTTGACCTATTTATTTTTTTCTTCCAACTTTTAGTGCTTGTAATTTATTTTTATTTGCAATTTTTTTTTCTTTTTCTTTTCAGTTCTAGTTTTACAGTTTCTTTCTGATGATAAATTCTTTTTTCTTTTGCTGCCAGTTGTTTTTTGAGATTTTTTTAGCTCCCAACATTTATTGCTTGATTTTCTCTATTATATTTTCAGTGAATGAATAGGTGTAGCAGATTTCTATAAATCAAATACGATATCAAAATTACAACAACGTGTTGGGCAGAACTACTTTAGTTTTCTTTTAGAAAGAAAACTAGTACACTTTATGCCGCATTGTTTAAATTAGCTAAGTTACTTAATAAATAATAGTTTCAATGAATTTTTATATCTGATTTCAATTTTTAGAGAAATGGTCCATATTTTTCCGTCCCTGATTGCATCAAGAAATTATATGAAACACGATGGAAGCGATGGAAAAAAGATGAATTGCCGAGTGAAAAAGAGCAAGATTTGTGGTTTCGAAGTATTGTGCGAATGCAAAAAATGCAGGTTGAACTGGATTTATCCAGAGATACAAATAACGATTTGGTCGAAAAGCAGGATGGCGATATCTCCGAGAAGATACTGGATGTTGCGAATGAATCAGTGACTGTGGAAGCTACAGAAGCGAAGTCTCAATTAGAGTCGCAAAGCGATGTTAATGTTCAGTGTTCTGGTCTGGTAGGAATTTAAATTGAAACTTAGTTTTCCTTTTAAAATATGGCAAATATTTTTAATTTCTAGAATTTATAATTTCGCCATTTATTTTATCTTTTCAGGCAAATTTTATAGAACTGCCATTATTAAGGCGCATTCGACGCGGCTGCTTATCATTAATGGAAAGTCCAGCGAATGTAGAATATCGCATTATTGGTTCTCTTGCTTGTCAAAGACTGGAGCAGTTGCTCTCTACCGCTGAGAGCTCTCGGAATATTAGGGAAATGAAATTTGAAAAAGGTTAATCTTCTAAATATTTTCATGTTTATTAGTAAAAAGAAAAATCACATAAAGAACAAAATCAATGAAATAAATAGGTAATAGCAGCACTGCAAAAAGAAAAAAAAATTATTTTTTGTTCGGTGTTAAAAAGTGTCGCCGTCTCTGATTCGTACTTCTAAGAGTTTTTTTCTCTTCAATAAAAAAGTAATATTTCGTTCAAATATTCTAATTGGAAAGTTCAAATCAAAATTCATCTAATTTTTTTAGAAATTTTACACGATGATTTGCCAATACTAGCTGTGCTAAAAGCCAATGATATGGATGCTTACCCTATACAACAAGTGAACACAACTATAGGCATCGATTCTTCCTGCAATTTTAATCTCAGAAAAGTTGCACCGCTTTGTCGTGCAATCGCTGGACATCATGCTGTGTTACTGTTTAACAAAGTATGTTTTTCTAACCATTTTTGATCTAATATTATTGTTGCATTTTAATGATTTACGTTGCATTTCTTTGTTTTTTCGCAGTTTTAACCTATGCCTTCTCACTGATTTTCCGTAAGATTAACTTTCTTGTTAAAAAATTCAAGATTTCAAATCAATTTAGGTTAGCGACAAATAAATTAATCTTTTTCGTTTGACCTCATATGAAATATTGTTGGATTTAATAGGTATAAATATAAATCTCTTGCAAATTTCTGGTTCAGCAAATGAACGGACTAAGTAATTTTGATTAGAAAAAAGAAACTATGATAACGAAATTGTAATTTAATACATTAATTAAACAATTTAAAATTTCGATTTTTTTTTAAAGGTTTCTCGACGATTTGAGCTCCTTCTAAAGCATGGTGATCGTTTTCGTGTCGATGGAATAACATATGGGAATAGTACATCAAATATTCTTCTTTGTTCATGTACAGCCTCTAGCAGTACGAATTACAAACATGAAATTGCTTACTTGCATCATGGAAGTATCATTGATATTGGTTGTGCACGATTGATCTTTGCATCGTTCTTTTAGGAAATGGTTTATGTTTTTTGGAATTGTAGAAGAACAGTTTGGAGCAGACATAGTATCAATCGGATGCTCTATCACTTCATTTTTAATGAATTATCAAGCCTATAATTGTCATTTAGACTAATTTCTTTTGCACACTCTTTGTAGAATAGCCTTTGTTTTCTTGTAATTTAATTACAACATAATGTATAAGGTATTATTATTTACACTGAAGAAAATTTTAGTTTTTTTGACGATATTTTCGGTAATTGTTGTAACAGAAGTTTAATTTTTGTAAAACTTGTATTTTAATAATTCTTGACAAGTCATGAACTAACAAACAAATTTTCCCATTAACAAGTATAAAATAAATATATTTGTTTTTCGAGTTTAAAATTCTTTGAAACAGAATTTAAAAATAGGAATTGAGTGGTTAGATTACTGATTATAGAACCGGAGAAAATCAAAAAATTAATCTGTTTTTTAATTTTTCAGATTCAAGTAATTTAAGAATTGTTTAAGTAACTAATGTTCCATTTGTATTCATGGTGTCACTTATTGCTAGTTCAATTTTTGTAAGATTTCATATTAGATAATTTTAAAATTCGATGATTATAATGGTTTGTAATCATTGTTGCTTTGCTAATTTGTTTTTTTTTTTTTTTTTTTTTTTTTTTTATAAAAAAAAAAAAAAAAAAAAAAAAAAAACAAATTAGCAAAGCAACAATGATTACAAACCATTATAATCATCGAATTTTAAAATTATCTAATATGAAATCTTACAAAAATTGAACTAGCAATAAGTGACACCATGAATACAAATGGAACATTAGTTACTTAAACAATTCTTAAATTACTTGAATCTGAAAAATTAAAAAACAGATTAATTTTTTGATTTTCTCCGGTTCTATAATCAGTAATCTAACCACTCAATTCCTATTTTTAAATTCTGTTTCAAAGAATTTTAAACTCGAAAAACAAATATATTTATTTTATACTTGTTAATGGGAAAATTTGTTTGTTAGTTCATGACTTGTCAAGAATTATTAAAATACAAGTTTTACAAAAATTAAACTTCTGTTACAACAATTACCGAAAATATCGTCAAAAAAACTAAAATTTTCTTCAGTGTAAATAATAATACCTTATACATTATGTTGTAATTAAATTACAAGAAAACAAAGGCTATTCTACAAAGAGTGTGCAAAAGAAATTAGTCTAAATGACAATTATAGGCTTGATAATTCATTAAAAATGAAGTGATAGAGCATCCGATTGATACTATGTCTGCTCCAAACTGTTCTTCTACAATTCCAAAAAACATAAACCATTTCCTAAAAGAACGATGCAAAGATCAATCGTGCACAACCAATATCAATGATACTTCCATGATGCAAGTAAGCAATTTCATGTTTGTAATTCGTACTGCTAGAGGCTGTACATGAACAAAGAAGAATATTTGATGTACTATTCCCATATGTTATTCCATCGACACGAAAACGATCACCATGCTTTAGAAGGAGCTCAAATCGTCGAGAAACCTTTAAAAAAAAATCGAAATTTTAAATTGTTTAATTAATGTATTAAATTACAATTTCGTTATCATAGTTTCTTTTTTCTAATCAAAATTACTTAGTCCGTTCATTTGCTGAACCAGAAATTTGCAAGAGATTTATATTTATACCTATTAAATCCAACAATATTTCATATGAGGTCAAACGAAAAAGATTAATTTATTTGTCGCTAACCTAAATTGATTTGAAATCTTGAATTTTTTAACAAGAAAGTTAATCTTACGGAAAATCAGTGAGAAGGCATAGGTTAAAACTGCGAAAAAACAAAGAAATGCAACGTAAATCATTAAAATGCAACAATAATATTAGATCAAAAATGGTTAGAAAAACATACTTTGTTAAACAGTAACACAGCATGATGTCCAGCGATTGCACGACAAAGCGGTGCAACTTTTCTGAGATTAAAATTGCAGGAAGAATCGATGCCTATAGTTGTGTTCACTTGTTGTATAGGGTAAGCATCCATATCATTGGCTTTTAGCACAGCTAGTATTGGCAAATCATCGTGTAAAATTTCTAAAAAAATTAGATGAATTTTGATTTGAACTTTCCAATTAGAATATTTGAACGAAATATTACTTTTTTATTGAAGAGAAAAAAACTCTTAGAAGTACGAATCAGAGACGGCGACACTTTTTAACACCGAACAAAAAATAATTTTTTTTTCTTTTTGCAGTGCTGCTATTACCTATTTATTTCATTGATTTTGTTCTTTATGTGATTTTTCTTTTTACTAATAAACATGAAAATATTTAGAAGATTAACCTTTTTCAAATTTCATTTCCCTAATATTCCGAGAGCTCTCAGCGGTAGAGAGCAACTGCTCCAGTCTTTGACAAGCAAGAGAACCAATAATGCGATATTCTACATTCGCTGGACTTTCCATTAATGATAAGCAGCCGCGTCGAATGCGCCTTAATAATGGCAGTTCTATAAAATTTGCCTGAAAAGATAAAATAAATGGCGAAATTATAAATTCTAGAAATTAAAAATATTTGCCATATTTTAAAAGGAAAACTAAGTTTCAATTTAAATTCCTACCAGACCAGAACACTGAACATTAACATCGCTTTGCGACTCTAATTGAGACTTCGCTTCTGTAGCTTCCACAGTCACTGATTCATTCGCAACATCCAGTATCTTCTCGGAGATATCGCCATCCTGCTTTTCGACCAAATCGTTATTTGTATCTCTGGATAAATCCAGTTCAACCTGCATTTTTTGCATTCGCACAATACTTCGAAACCACAAATCTTGCTCTTTTTCACTCGGCAATTCATCTTTTTTCCATCGCTTCCATCGTGTTTCATATAATTTCTTGATGCAATCAGGGACGGAAAAATATGGACCATTTCTCTAAAAATTGAAATCAGATATAAAAATTCATTGAAACTATTATTTATTAAGTAACTTAGCTAATTTAAACAATGCGGCATAAAGTGTACTAGTTTTCTTTCTAAAAGAAAACTAAAGTAGTTCTGCCCAACACGTTGTTGTAATTTTGATATCGTATTTGATTTATAGAAATCTGCTACACCTATTCATTCACTGAAAATATAATAGAGAAAATCAAGCAATAAATGTTGGGAGCTAAAAAAATCTCAAAAAACAACTGGCAGCAAAAGAAAAAAGAATTTATCATCAGAAAGAAACTGTAAAACTAGAACTGAAAAGAAAAAGAAAAAAAAATTGCAAATAAAAATAAATTACAAGCACTAAAAGTTGGAAGAAAAAAATAAATAGGTCAAACAACCTCAGTAGTGGCATCTCTTGCTTCGATATCGGTTTCTCGTTCCAGACGAGTTTTTTTGAGGAATGAAATTTTGATCAAATGTTCATCAACCGGTTGCCTAGCATATTTCCCCCAGATATGTAATCGCTTACGCAACGAAAGTGTTTTCGATAACTTCCGATCCTGGAATATTGTTGGCATATAAATGTTTGAATCTACTAGACTTTAATAAAACTATAAATGTGCCCTACTTTCACAGTGATGTTAAAAAAATCCAATTTTTTCTACCACAGAGTAAAATTATAAGTCATAATTATCAAAATATCTAGATGATTTTGTCCCCTTTTCCGCATTTTTGTCATACATGCACATATTTTCAACATAAAACTAAAGAAAGAACAAAAGCTAAAACCATTTCTGACAAACAAACAAATAAATAATAATTAACCAATCATTAAATATATATATGTACATATAATTTATCTAACCAAAATATGCTCTACATGAGCTGGACACATCCATTTATCTTTTGGCACTGAAGGAAGAGGAGGTGTAAGACAATCGAGATGGTAACAAAGTGAACAAAAATCACACTGAATCATTGTCGAATTTTCATTTCTCCTGCAATTTCAAGTAAGGAAATGAAAAGAATGATTTTGATTTATCGTAAAAACTAAAGTGGACAAAAACGGCAAACTTCCTTATAGATAAAAAGAAGATAAAAATCAACCAATCATCTCCATCAATTCAGCAAAAAGTCAGTTTTAAGCTAAAAATGCATCGTTTTAACTGTCCTAAAAAGTCCACTTATACCTGCTTACTTATTTTTCTTGGTCTATTCCTTACTTTTTTTGTAAAATTTCTATAAAATTTTTATCCATCGTTTTTTACTTTTATTCATTGCGATGGAGAAAACAGAGTTCTCTGAAGTTTTTGTAGCAAAAGAATATTCAAAAGTTCGTCGTGGAATGGCTAGCAATTACAATTTTCTTTAAAAAAACTTGTAAAAAGATTAACTAACGATGCACAAAGATGACAGACTGCTTTCTGTGGTGGTAATAATTGTGTGGATGTCAATCGTTCATCAAAGGGTAAAGATGGAATTTCACGAGATAATTCATGCGGTAAGGAGAACTGCTCAGCGTTTGTGGCCAAAGCTGCATCAGCTAATACTGCTAAGGCGCTAAGGCCATTATCAGCATTTTGTTCCTTATTACTAGATATCACCACATGATTGCGCTGTGTATCTAATGAGGAATAATCAACATCCTACAAAAGAAAAGAAAAAATGCAAATAAAGGAAAATTATTTCACTTGAAGCAAAAATGAAAGTACATGAAGTTCTTGTACCTATGGTTTCATGAAAGAAACAAATATGATCATCCTAATTAATGGAATTCTCATAAGGACCTGCGTTAAAAACATATGTTAATGAACTGAAAAAATGGTGGACAATACCAAAGCTGCTGATTTGATTTAATAAAATGCTAATGATTATATCAGCATGTCAATTATTTGTGGAAGTTAACCGCCAAAATCATTTTATATAATTTCCTTTTCCGTACAAGTATGTTAGATGCCAGGTCGTTACTTTTGACTTAACTGAGATAAGATTTTTTAGTGATTTGAGCTTTTGATATTGCTACAGTAATACTTAGATTATAAGGTTGCCAGAATATTAAAAATATCATTTTACCAATTTCGGTACTTTTTTGATTATCCTTGGACTGGTATCATGTGCCACTGCATGCATACAACGATTACATAACCATTTTCCACTTGGAATTGAACTTCGTTCAATGGGTGGTTCATGACACATCAAATGGAATGATGCTGGACAACGATCGCAGCATAAAAGCTCACCACCTTCCTACAAAAGTATTACAAATGATAATACTAATATTTGATAAAAGAACAATCATTTGGGATCATAAAAATAACTAATGCTGTAAGCTTTCAAATTTAATCTCAAATTTTTAAATTTAAATAAATAACAGATTTTCATCATATATTTTCAAGGATATTCAATTTCAAAAACAAATTTCAAAAGAACCATGCAAGAACTGCAGTATTGCGAATTTATAGATTTCCAACGACGAGTTGGTTTTTCTTTTACCACTGACGATGATACCTTCTTTGTTTTACTGCTTGTTGTTGGACAAGCAGTACAAGCCTCGATATACTGCAATGAATGAAACAGTTAAGTATATTATGAATTAAGCATATTTTTTTCATTATCGTTTAGATTAAAAAATTATCTTGAAGAATTCATTTTCATTTACTCTTTCCTTGCATTAAATATTACTTAATTCTTGCAACCTTGTGCTGAATAGAACTGATCTATTTCTTGATCTAATATCTCTTCTTAATTGTATCATTCCTATGATTTACCATTTCATTCATTTAGTAGTTCTACCCATATATCACTTATGTAATTATACATTTATCATAATGATTAATTCCTGATCATGTGACTGAATTAATAATATACGTAGTATAGCAAATCATAAGTGTACTATCAAAATCTCTGATGTAAAATTTACATAAGACTGCTTATTTTTCAACTCGAATAAATTGACCTTACTTTTCAGCTAAATAATGGCCAAAGTATCAGTTAATTCTTATTTATGCAAATACACAGATATCAATCGTCTACACTATACCATTCAAACATACACAAACACACACAAACACACACACACACACACATAATGGTATAAATATGTACCTAACATACTCAAATATGCAAGTAATATGCATAAATATGCAAAATAATGCCATTACAAATATCCGAAAAAGCATTATAGTCAATTTGAGAGATATTCAAATTATGCAAAAATGAAATAATTGAAAATGACGACAGAGAAATATGTAAAATTTATTGAATAGTAAAATAAAAAGAAAAAAAGAAATACCTCAAGAAGACCAGTATCCTGATCATATATAGGTTCATTGCAATCTTTGATCTCGTTATTCATAATACTGTAATTATTATCAGTACATCTATATATATCTGAAAGAACGAAGAAAATGTTATAATTGAAGAGTAGAATAAACACATATGTAAATATGAACAATGCAATAATTTCATTTAAATTTATTGAATCAACATTTCCTATTCATTTCCAATATATATTCCGATATAGATAAGAATATTAAGTTTGTATTTGGAGTGTTAAAAAAAGTTGGGGGTTTATTAATTTTTAAGAATAAATTGGAAATTTTGTAATCATCACACTATTAAGTTATTCGGTAAATCGAAATAAAAATTATTGATTGAAATAGCTGTAATGTTTAGGATACAAAAATGATCATTTCATTCTAATCAAACAATATTCTTATCAATTCATCAATTATCTCATCTTCTATAGCATTTCTTTTCATTATCTAATTCGTTTTTGTTTATTTCTGTTATTAATTAAATTGGTTGACAATCTTTTTGCTTTTCTGAAATTCAAAACTATTCAATATCTCTCTTCTAAATTTTGCCATTCACTAAAATAACATATTTAAAGGAATTCCGGAAGAGAGATTCCGGAAAAACTTTATTCCGGACTAAGTTACAGCTACACAAATATACTAATCAAAAAAAATGAACTAATTGTTGAAATTACATTTGTCGCAACTCGAACATTGATCTATTGGGTGGATTTTGGTGATTCGATTACATTTTTCCTGGAAAATTCCCCGAGAATCTGGAAGTTTTCTCAGTAACGAGGATCTGGAAATTTTCTCAGTGCAAACTTTACAAATGTTGCAGAGTCCATGCAAAATTATTGACAAATTTCGGAATTTTACTTAAACAGTTGCTGAGTTGCTATTAATTTAGTAGAATTGTTGATCTTTTAATTGTTACTAAATCTAAGCATTTTTGCATGATCAGTTCAGATGTTTTATTTTTAGAATGTATTTTTTTTTTTCACAGTTGTTTGCCGAGAATTCCTATGAATGTTTATTAGTTGTATTTAAGCATTTTATAGCATTAGTAATGAAGTTATAATTTTCCACAATCTTTGATTTTAATTTATCGCATCTTGATTTTAATTTTAATTTTTAAAATTTTTTTTTTAATTTTTTTAATTTGATTTTAATTTTCCTGATCTCCCTTTCTTAAATCCATACTTGACCTTTCAGCAATGATAACTTCATTTTTGACTTATACAACACTCTTGATCTTTACTTATTTCTTTATATTTCAGTGGAAACCTGTTTAAAGTGTTGATGTTAATGTTAAACTTGCATTTTTCCGCAAATTTTAGGATTTTTTTTTTGAAGTGCCGGAAATGATATAGATGATCGCATTTATTCTTCTACTTTTATTGTATTTTGCTAGCAGTATCAATGTTATTTCATCACTGATGCTTCCTAATATGTCCGATACGGGTAAAGATGAACATTGTTCCGCTTTGATACCATATGTGAAACCTATGATACTGCGAGAATTCTCTAGTGATCATAGAAATGTAACAATTAATGGACGAATATTTCGAATACATCAAGATTGGCAACAGAATGGAGTCGCTGGAGTTATTTGGGATTCGGTATGCTTTTTTGATGGTAATTACTCACCTGTACTTAATAGTAGTGCTGTTAATAACATATTAACAGGATAGATAATACATTAGCAAAGAATACCTAATGATAAAAAACTGTTAGTTTTCCAGTTTTTCGGTATTTGTATTATTTAGATGATATAGACTAATACATTGTACGAATTTTTTCCTAACATGACAGAATTCTTTTTTTTTTCTTCCAAATTCAACAGAAATCAGACGTTATGTTATGTACTTTTATGACCGAATTTAAGTTTATGTGGAAACTGTTAAAATGTCAACTCCATAATGTAACTGACAAAGTCCAAATAATATTTTATATTCTAGTTCAATAGTCGTGCTAAAACTTTCTGTTACTACTCTTTATGCCTAATTATCTTTTAAGAGCATTGTCTTGGCTCGATACATCTCAGAACATCCAGAGCTAATAGCGAATCGGACGGTACTGGAAGTTGGTGCTGGATTGGGTTTGCCAAGTATCGTCTCAAGTTATCAAAATGCTAAGCTTATCCATGCGACAGATCGAGTAAATGCTATAAGTTTACTGGAAGAGAATATTCGGCGCAATGCAAACAATGATTGTGACATAAAAATTTTCGCATTTGATTGGAATGTTGATAAATTATCGCAAAAATATCAGGTATGTAATTCTTTTGTTGAAAAAGTTAGAAATATTTCTCTTTTTGTTTTCCCTTGTTTCACCTAGTGATTTTATTATAGAGATGTTTGTATATGTAATAGAAAAAATCTATTAGATTTTCTTTTAAAATTTAAATTTACAAAATTTACTAAAAATTTAAATTTTTAAAACTTAAAATTCTTTAAAATTTACTCGAAATTTCCAGTGTTCTCTCTATTTACAAATAGTACATTATAATAGAAGAAATTTACCTTTCAGATGGGATAATTAGAAGAGCTTTTATATCCAATAAAAGAGAATGTTGTATAAAATTTTTTTTTCATCTCCTAAATTTTGCGAATGCAAACTTGATTGTTATTTTTCAGGTTATTCTAGGAGCTGATCTCATCTACGGTGGTATTACATTTGAATCGTTAATGAAATTGTTTCGGGATGCTAGCGACTACGACACGGTAATATATCTGTGTAGTAAAATACGTTATCAAAGAGATCAAGATTTTTATGATCAACTTGTGCAGGAACAGTTCGATGTACGAGAAATTTTTTATGAAACTGAATTTGCTGTAAACATTACTAAAATTAAAAAATTGGCAAATTATTGCAACACGATAATGTACGATCGCTCACCCAATTCTTGAGTGTAGAAAAAATATTTAATGCTGAGAAAAAAAAATTTCAAGCTGACACTGTTATCTAAATATATGCAACATATGCAGAACTAAAAACATGGAAATTCTGAGGAACTGCTTCCCATCGATAAATGATAGTTAAAGATTATTATCTTCATTCAATGCCCAATCCCAAACTTCCCGTTGATTTGAACTGATTGCTTTAGATGTAACTTATAGCTCAGTTTTTTGTAGGTTATGGGTGAAAAGAAGAGCATATCTTATAAGATACCGAAAAGACATTGTTTACAACCCACCACTATACATCACTTTTTATTGGAACATTGTAATAGAAAAATGAAAGCAATGATCCAAAAATATTTATGATTTTTGGAACCAGTCTAAATTAGCTTAAATAATCAGTTTCTTTCTCTTTCGATGGAACGAATTCGCGCAAGGCATTCAGCAGCAACGGAAATTTCATACTGTTTCATGAAATTTAAACAATTACTACAGATCTCGTCGTTTTCCATTTGACAAATACAACATGTTTGAATTACTGCTCGCATGAATTCTAAACAATTGCAGTCCTTTTTGCAATCCAAAAGTGAGCGATGTCGTGGACAAATCCAACACTCGTTTACATCATTTCCTCGATCATCTATGATCAGTTGAAGTAATGAACTGAGTTGCGCTATGTTTACCCGAATATCTGCAGTCAATATCTTCTGCAAGAAAAAAGAATATATTAGCATGTAGGCCAAATGGAATATTAAATAAGAAGCTATTGCAGTTGCCTACGAAATTATCTGCTAGATCGAGTAATCTACTTGCAATTATTTAAAACATTTTTGCTTATAAAAAAACAAAAATCTTCGCATCACAGAAAATAATTTTGATAAAAATTTATTTTTGTGGTAGTCTTACTTTTTTCTACAGTTCGAATGGCAATTAAATGTCCGAGAGATTTCTAGGGAACATATCTAGATCATTAAGGAGCATGACTCCAAGAAACAAACACATTACCTCGCAATAGCTGTTGTATTCCGTATCAGAAAAACAAGATCTACAATCGGCTAATTCCCTGTCTATATCTATTAAACGTTTGACTATCAGTTCAACAATCAAATCCACATTGCCCACATTAATAAAGTTATGATTGATAGAAATTGTATCTTCCTAAATTTCGAAATTGCTATCTGCAATAATTAATGTAGCAAAATTCCCACAAATTATAACTTGAAAAGCTTATCACAATACAGCGACCATAATAATGGGTTAGGATCAAAGCACTAATGGGACTATTTCTGGAAACAAGTTGAAAATGCATCGTATTTTGACCTTGACAATTATGCAATTTATACAGTTGATAACGAAATCACTGAAAGGAGGAAAAACAAACTGTATGAGGTTAGAATCTTTAATTTATTTCGAAAATCGATCAAGAGCAGATACAATTTTCTAATTATGCAGCAAACAGTCCTTTAAAAAGAATATTCATTGGATTTAGATTTAGATGTTTTTATACGTCTTAATGATTTCCAAAAATGTACTGACCAAATTATGCACTTGATGATACCAATTGGAAGGAACGAAAACAATTTCCCCTTCTTCCTGAATGAATGATATGACATTAGCGTTGCACCATTTGTCTTGAATCGTTCGAATATCCTTTACAAATGTGTCACGATCAATCCTGAAGTATTTCTCATCGTTCGGTGGTACAAAATACCAAAGTTTTCGCCCGCAAATATTAGCCGACCAACTATACGAACTCATCACATCAGAGTGAAATGGCGTCCTACAAAAACTTTCATTACTTCCAGTGTTTCGCATTTTGAACTTGAGCAGAATAAAACCGCCATCTGCGAGACTGATTTCTAAAATTTCGACATGCTTTTGAAAATCATTAATTAATTTATTTCTTCCCAATCTTAAATGTGCCTTATCGTACCAATTTCGATGGCTCATTTTTTAAAAACTGTTCCATTATAGAAAGTTTATAGTCTTCTTTTAATAGAACTATCTTTAATTATAAAATTTGTTCTGTTTTGCTTAATTTACTTTTTTCTTTTCTTTGCTTTTTTAAAATAAATTTATGAAAGAACCTGGAAGAAAATGTATTTCATATAAAGTGCATTCATTTATTAATCTATTCCAATAAGGCCGAACAAACCAAGTATTTTTGGCTCCAAAATAAACGAAGCGATAATCGCCCAGTTGATTACGCTCATCATCTGACCATGATTCATTGTTTATCCAATCGAAATGTAAAACTGATGGTAATCCATACATTTCGTAGGATGTCCCCGATTCTCTGCAAATGACATGTTACTGAAAAGTCAGGATTTAAAGAAAAATTCATGAAAAAAAAAAAATTCACAAACTACATTAACATACTGCTGAAAATGCCAATCTTTGGCGTAGCCAAAATTATTTGATCCATTATCATTTCGCATCATTTCGATATAATCCTTGAGCTTTATTTTCTCACATTGCCTAAAGTTTCTAGAACATAAAGGCATTCCCTCATAATCTATACATTTTTCACAGTTTTCCATTATCGTATCAATTCCTTCTTTGTTCAAAGGTACTTCCATATGTCCTATAATGTTAATAACAATCTTACCGCGGTAGCAAAAGATGAGGAATAATTTACAAAATGAACAAATTAAAAAGAATAATAAATTAAATAGGAAAAAAGTGCCATAAACCAAAAAATGATTTATTGTTGATAAGACTACAAATAGTTAATCAATCGGTAATAACTAATACTAATTGTTTGTTACATTATTAATACAATTTACTTAACCTATTTGCATTAAAATGCTGCGAACGTTCGTTTAAATGTTTCTGATTTATTACATAATTATGATCCAGTTGCAGTAAAGTTTCCAAATGAAATTATCTCTTGAATTTTTTTTTTTTTTGAAGCATTAAAAATTAACCATATTGTTTGATGAAAAATTCGATATTTATAGTACTTTTCCCATTCACATATTTCACCCATTGCTGTCGACTTTTCCATTTAGCCATTGCTTTGGTGTATATTCTACAAGGTTGATTTTTCAACATGAAATCAATGAATATATCAAGCGCTTTTGTTTGTTCTAGGCATATCATCGGAAATGATACACTATCATACAATTGTCCTTCCATCATTGCCTTCTTTACTTCTTATTAATATCTGCAAAAATTTTTAAATTTAATTCTTCAAACCTTTTCATAAACAATTTTAAAATTATGAATACTTGGAAATAATATTTTTAGAAATGTTTACATTTAAAATTTCAATACTATTTCTTCCATTTCATAATTTTAAAATTACATTTTACAAACAGTAATAATCATTTGATAATTTAATTCCAATTCATTTATTCTACAAGTTTCACACTTCATTTCAAACGCCATGAAAACAGTATTAATAACGTGAGACGACAGAGATTGATAAAATTTAATGATAAAATAAATTTTGCAATGATTCAGGAAAATATGCAAATATATGATCGTTACAGTAGAAGTATTGATTGAGAGTAAGTGCAAATGATTATTGCAATTCTTATAATATCAAAAAAAAATATTATTGCATAAATACTTAAAATATTGCAAAAATATTACTGGAGAATAACAAATAAATAAGTCGTAGGATTTAATAATTTAATAAATTCGATTTAATAAATAAATCGATAATTTCGATTTTTAATAAATAAATAA